>KI628825.1:0-37447 GCA_000503235.1 Sclerotinia borealis F-4128
GGTTTTGCTTATACCGAAATTCAAGCAATATTTAAAAGGTTTAGGACTAATTGCTTAAGATTAATTTAAATAAAATAACTCTGTTTATTTAATAGAATTATAAGTATTACTTATAAATTACTTTTCTCAAAACAGAATATCAAAAAAAGCACTTTTTGACTAAGGAAATAGAAAACCTCGAAGGAATTAGGGTCCTTTTGTATTACAATATATTTATTATAGAATAATCGAACTCTATTAAAGTTTAGATACCATAGTATTGTTTGCTATTGCAAGAGTTAACAAAACCCTAGAGTTCAGTCGAGAATAGAACTTAGATATATAGTCTGGTAGTATTTTGTGGTTGGTTATTCTAACCAATGGGGGGATGTTGGAAGTGCAGTCTAGGCTTATACAAGGTCACATATTTTAGTTCATATGATATTATATATATATATGTGTCTTATGTATTTATATATATATTCAATCCTATTAGAATATCTCTAAGGATACACATATATAATATTACTACTGTTATACCTATTATGATCTTAGTGATATTCCAACAATTATATCTATTATTTGTTTTATTACTAGGGTTGATATTCCGATAAGAATCTTGAAGGGGTTTCTCTTCTCTCCCATAACGTGAACTACAGTATTTCTTGGGGGCAACCCTTGGAGCCTTTCAAACAGCAACAACGACATTATATTCGTCAGCATCGTTTGGTACAATCGCACAATAGCTTACGTAGGGTATTCTGATGAGTTTCAATACGTTTGCGGTACTGCTTTTCAAAAATTTCGATTGCACACTGTTTCGTGTTTTCTTATTACTATAATTAGAATATATAAAATAGGACATTATATCGACTACGAGTAAGTTAATTAAGTTTAATTTCCAGCGATTTTATATACCTCCCGAAGAACCGCCTCCTCCCCTCCACCAATCTACCCATTTGTGCCAGCACTCAAGCCCAAACCTAAAGCTATATAAAACCCATGCAAAACCCATCAACAGACATACATTCTTTCCCTCCCTATCCATCAAAACTAAAGACTTGTAACCACACCACCAAATATATGCAAGAGCATAGCCTATATTCACACGCACCATGCATTCATTTAGATAGCACCACCCTGAAGAACCTCTCGACCTAAAACTTCCACCTCCCCGCTATCTACCGTTCGCCTCCTTTCCAAGACCCATCGCTCGCCATTCACCGGATCATCTTCCTTGGTATAGCTGATGGACTCCGCGCTCGGAGTGGATTGATGCTGTTTGGTATATGACGGTCTCCTAGCCTTCTCAGCTACTCCCTCGTGTTCGTTTCCCGACGATGAATCTCTCGTCTCCATAATCTTATGTCCCAATTCTGGGGACGATTTATTCGTGGTCAGGTTCCCCACGTGATCAACCTCACTTTCCACCTCCTCACTCACAAGATTAAACGCACTACCCTTCCTCCGATGTCCCCAAGGCGGCTGCGTAAGCGGTCCTCCAACCACAGGGCTACCACTTTCCTCAACACTCTTTGGACTACCATTTCCGTTCCCATTACTACCCAAACTCTTCACACTCGCCTGACTCCCACCCCATGCGCGACTTCTCAACTTCAATAATGCTTCCAAGCTCATATCCGACGCCCTTTCATAATCCTGCGCAATCATCAATTGTGCCAAGCCTGGACTAATCATCGGAGAGCCACCTGACGGCGCATGTAGATGGGATCCCAACATAAGGGAATTGCGGTTCGAATATTCCGAGCGCTCGGTGATAGGTGTGAGGTTAGGTTCTCGAGATGCGATTCTGCCGCTTTGATTTCGTATGATGCCATCCATTCCCGTAGGAACAAAATATCCACCATTTATATATTCTGCCGAGCTAACCGCAGGCTGCGAATAAAAGCCGAATTCCTGCCCATAAAACCCATCCGGATCGTTAGCTAGCGCTTCTGCATTAGCAGCAGCGATAAATTCATCGTCCTCTAATGCATCATCGTAATCAAAATCATCATCGTAAGATGGAGATATATGGTCATAGTGGGAAGAAGTCTGACCAGAATCTGTAATTAGGCCAGGTTGATTTTCTTCGCGATCCGAGTCGATGTGAAATACACTTTGCGTGCTATCACGGCGGAATTTACCGCTGGCTGCTGCACTGAAAGCAGCTGCTGCCAGAGAAGCTTGGTATGCAGCAAGTTTATCCTGCGTTAAACCTTGGGTTATTAATTGAGCCGGTGCCGCGGCTGAGGCCTTATTGTCCGAAAAGGATGGCTGTGGTGCTAAACCCCCAGTTGGGCGATTAGTCGTCGAAGATAGTTCTAGTAATAGTGCGTCTTCTTTCACTTCGTCTAATAAACCCGTAGAGCTGGTTGCCAACGTATCAGACGTTTCTGTAACCATGAATTGATCTTTTATAGGCCGCCCATATGGATCCGTATCATTGTTATCAAATACAGATTCGTCAAAACCGCCTGCATCCTCACCTTCATCCCCTCCCAGACCAATAATTCCATCATCAAAATATAGATCATCATCAGCATCGAGTCCTGACATATGAGGAAACGATGCCGACTTAGAGCTTTGCTGTTGTATGGTCTCTTCTCCTAATTCATCTGAAATTTCAGTGACTATACCAAGACCTTGAGGGTTCGATTCTGGGGCTCTGTGCTCTTCAAACAGCTTTTTGTCCGCAGAAGAGATATTACCATCGGGAGAGATCGGCGTAAGGACAGAATTAGGAGGGTTTGATGTAAGGTAGGGCGAATATTTGGTCAGAGCAAACCCAATAATCTGTCCGTTAGAATCCCGAGGCGTTGTCGCAGCTCCAGGAGTATATGGGCTCATCGGACTCGCAACGTGCGGTTGAAAGGTAA
Organism: Sclerotinia borealis F-4128; assembly: GCA_000503235.1. Lineage (NCBI taxonomy): Eukaryota > Fungi > Ascomycota > Leotiomycetes > Helotiales > Sclerotiniaceae > Sclerotinia > Sclerotinia borealis. The sequence goes on from KI628825.1 coordinate 2,859, forward strand.
AGCCTGCGACATTACCATCCAGCAGACCTGCTTGCACTCCATCTTCAACGGGGAATATTTGTTCTATCTCTTGCTGTTCTTGTGTCACTTCTGTTTCTTCCAAGCTAGTAGTATTAATGCCCGGTATGCCTTCTTCATACCCACCATCAAACCCCTCAAAAATATCATCTTCATCATAATCAGCGTTAACACCCGGTATCCTTTCCTCCAAACCATCATCATCCATCATGTCATCATAATCAAAATCTTCGTCCTCGTCATGAATTTGTTGATCGTCGTTGTTGTCCGGATTATTCTTTTTCTCCAATGCCTTTTGACGATGTCTATCTTCAAGTAAACGCTCCTGTTCCGCAGCTCCTATCATGTCGAAACTGAACCTTGATGATGTACTCCTCATATGTTTTGGAACATTCTTTGCTGAAACATCCGATACATTTCGTGGCCGTCCACTCTGTCTTGATGACGGATATGACTTAGGTGGAGTCGCCACCGGATCAATTGATATACGTTTCGACTCAACTGGGACAGGAATTTCGACGTTCAGCGTTACCGGAGGCCCAATATCTGTGGATGAATTTTGTGCACTTAGCCTCCTCAGGTCTCCAACTTGGTTCTGCAACTCTTCGTTACCTTTCGAGGTCGAATTTTGATCCGCGGGTCTTCGACTTTCTCTTGCATACGGAGGTTTAGGTGCAGTGAGATCAGACAAGTCGTTAGTCTTCCGTACGTGAGGTCCCGCGGCAGGATACTGCTCCTCTTCAAAGTTCTCCGTGAACACCGGTGTATGATTCCCTGCTTTGTCACTCGTTGTCGAATCTGCATAAGGACTTCTTTGAAACGCTCTGGCCCCATCCACGGCACTGACATCGCTATAGGAGATATTTCGTCGCGGTCCTCTTGGAGCACTAAAGTCGTGTACAACGGTCCCTTTGATTCTAGGATCAAAATTGTCATTTGAGCTCAAGTTTGTAGTAAGTGATTCCGGTGTTAATTGAGGTATAGCTTGAGAGGTTCTCCGTCGAGCCAGGAGAGCCATGGGATTTAGCATCTTCAGCCTTGCTCTAGATGAGTGTGGAGGAGGCGCCTCGATCGGTGGGGAAGGATTTCGAGCACCCGTAGGCCGTCTCCCGGTAGATTTGATATCTGACTCTGGGATCATTGACCCAAGAAATTTCTTTGTGCTTGTCTCGTAGTTGGCGTTGGATTGTGACCTGGAATGGTCAAATCCAGTATTTTTCATAGAGCCTGTTCCCCCATTTCCCGCAGAATCAGGTCTCTGGTTGCTCGCATACGATGGTGATTTCTGGTTGATTCCAAATTCCGAACCTCCCTTTTGTCCATTATTGGTTTTCGCGTCCCAGTTCTGCCCTGTCGGATCATGGCCGTTGCTAGTTATCTTCCCAGAGAAACTCAAATTTTCAAATGTATTTCCATACCCCGCGCTTGAAACTCGTGCGATTGGAGGTAGAAATGGAGGAGAGGAACTCGATGATATTTCATATTCGTATTTAACGTCTTGGAGTCGTGTTGGATGTCCATGGTCCGTTGGACGCGCTCGAGGTTCGAAGGCAAGTACCTCTGGATTTGGGGATGAAGGGGTCGATGGGGTCGATGGGATGCGTCGGTGAGGCCGCAGATAAGAGAACATCCTGCGATTGGGGGGAGCGCATACAAGAAACACAGTCCAAGATTGGTTTTCGAGCAAATTCTCGAGTGTACCCTTATACTCTATTATTCAGTTTTTCCATACACATTTCATCGTCATTCGCATTGGTGTTTCAAGGCAAAGTCGTCAACGGGCCGCAGATGATAGTATTTCCTCGATTGAGTTGATTAGAGACTCATGTTACCTGGTCCTGGATACGTTGCTCAAAGTAGGTACCATAGAAGGATGAATTGAATTGAACTGAATGGTCAAGATTTTCGAGGTTGTGGTTCATTAATTTATAGTTACTGTAATAGGCTTCGTGACGTATTTTTCCATATAAGTTTTCGTTGAAGCTTATCTCACACTCATGGACCTGGACTTTCATTATCATACCTGGTATTTGTCGCAAACAGGATATATACATACTCGAGTACATATATACCTATAATTATATAATTATATATAAATATAAGAAATTGTACTCCTGAGACAAAAGATCTACGATAGCAACTGCAATCTCTTATAAAACTTGGATCCACTCTAAAAATAAACAACTAACGGTTATACCGATGTTACAGTAAAACGGATAGAACAATAGACCCCTGAAGCCGTGCTCTGTACCAAGTCCCATTGTGCATACTCTGTGTATTGAGCATCCTTTAGGTCCAAGGATCCACCGAATTTCTAGAAAAACCATGCGATTATGACTTTCTTTAACTGCTAATAACTAATATAACGTACATAAGCATCTCATCTTCCAAATCCCTCTATCGAATATGAATCTCGATAGGTTTTTAAAGCGGTTTCTACTTCATATCCCCATGTTGACGCCAGCCATAGTCTCCCGACCAATAACGCCCCTTTCGACAAGCCTATCGAAGCATCTCCATGTCCTTTAAACACCCTACCAATATCAATACAAGTCGAATTAATCCACATCCATTCCCGTATCGCTAATATCTCCCTCCGTTTCATCTCCACCAATCCCCAATAATGACTTCTCGATCATATCAAGATCATCATCGTCATCGTCGTTATCAGTCACCAGACCCAAGAGTTCCTTGTCTATATCATCAAGATCTTCATCCCCTCCTTCTTGTACGCTTGCATGTCCATTCGTCTGATGCTTCGATTGATAAATGATTGGCTGGTCTTGCTCGTCTTCGGTTTCATCGCTATCTCGCGCGCCGTGACCATTGATGCCGTTGATTGTCGAAACGCGATTAGTACCAATAACTCCAAGATTTAGTCCCTTTTGACCATCCCAACGGTCGAGTCTCCTCCCAACACGTCGGAAAGCAGCTGCATATGCTGACACTTCTTCTCCAAAATCATCTTCTTCAGTTTCCAACTGAATTAGACCACCAAATCCTCGTTCTTTGAAGGGGTAGGTATTCCTAGGATGGGTCTCGCCCTCGCTGTCGCTAAATGGATCTATCGTCGCTTCCGTCCTCTTATATGCACGAATAAAAGCGCCTTCCCGCTTGCGTAACTTTCTCGCCGAATGATGCGCCTTTCTAATGCCCCGGCTTAAAACGTAATCGACTCGCTGGTTCCTGTTCCTCTCTACTGCAATCTGATGCGCTGTAAGTGGTCGATGTCGTCTCGCAAGTGTAGCTGGTATCTCCGGCGCTGGAGAAGACTCTTCACCATTCCTAACGCCTCGGTTTCTCGAACCTGCATTAAGAACACTGTTAATACGCATGTTGCTGGCACCAAAAGCTCGAGGGGGCGGGGTGGAGCGTGTGCTGTCGAGATCAGACTCGTATCTGGGGCGAACCTTACTAATCAAACCACCAGGAGTTCCAATCACATCATCATAACGAGGTCGAACACGACTCATAATAGCAGATGAACTGGGACCATCATCGGGGGGTAAATTCAGCTTCGGCTTGGGACCACGTTTTGGCGGTCCGTGTTCTGCTTGAAAGGCGATTTGGTCTGCTTCGATAATTCGTTTACGTTCGCGCATTTTGGATTGACCGTACTCTAACTCTTCTTCTGTATCGACGTTCTCCAGTACTTCCTCCTCTTCTGTCATATCTTGTAAACGCGGAACCCCTTGATTTCTGACGTCAGTGTGATAATCAACACCGGATCCAAAGGGATTCTCGTCTGCCCCTTCTTCTGTAAAATCAGACTCAAGATAGAACCACATCAACCATAAGAATGCCTTCGCCCTCGACTTGCTGGTGATCTGAGTATTCATGATGAGGTCAAAAAATTCACGGGTTGTAGGGAAGTGTAATTCTGTAACCTTCGAGGCAAATGAAGCAAGAACAAAGATAAGATTGACTGGGTTTGTGCGAGGTATCGGCGTTGTCTTGAACTTCTCCAAAGCACTAGGTTCAGGCCGATCCTCAGATGCCCCCTTCAGTATAGATTTGAGTCGAGGTGCATCCTGAAGCTGCTTGTAGGAGTTTGGGTCTTGTCGAGCTTGTAAAGATGGAATGGCGTGGTAGGTACGAAGTTGTGCTCGCATTTCTGGGAAAACTGAGACCTTGTTAGTATGCGAATATGTCGAGAAGACAAGTACTCACAATTCAGAGTGGTGTTCATGCGACCAAGATTGACCAAAAGGCACACCATTGCCATATTTTTGGCTGGTTCATGTTCGCTCAGCAGTTTATCCCTCAAGATCTTACTCGTCTTACTACTCCTAGCCATCGCATCGATATAGAGGTCTGCGAAGGTCTGCTTCGGTATGGAGTCATCGTAACTATTAGTAAATACGGCGTTCTCGTCTTCAAATATGAGTTTCAGAAAATCGTATTGGATATCCTTTCTCCACAAAGGCTCTCCGTCATCCTTTTTCAGATGGCGGATTTTATTGTTTTGTGGCCCAAGATTTCCTTGCATTGTAATGGGTTGATCTTTGGTAGATTTACGTGCGCGCACCGTATTTCCAACCGGTGTATTTGTAGGATTTTCAGAGACGGGGCTTATACGTTCCTCACCTTCATTTGGTGTATCGTTGGTTTGTTTCGTCGTCATGAATGGAGCGTTCTGAGCTAAGTCGGTGTTGTTGCTATCATTTTTTGGGGACAAGGCTTTGAAGTTTGCTTGAGTTGGTGATACATTATTGTTCTTGTCGGAAGTGACAGTGATGACTGAATTTAGTGAGTCTGCCATTCTTTTCGTCGCCACTGTATAAAACCGAGTGGCAATCACAATCACATCAAAGAAGAGTGATGATGGATTGATTCGTTATTCAAAATCAATTCAATCCATTTTGAGCTCAATTATGATTAAAATTAATTGTAGCTAGAAATGATATGTGTTGGATTAAAAAAAAATAGGAATATTGATGTATTGATATATTGATGATGTATTGATGAAAGAATTGGAATTGGAATTGAAATTGAAATTGACGAAACTTATTCTAAATTGAAGCTTCTCACAATTCTATACTTATGGTCTACATTTTGGGTAGAAAGATTGGCTATGGAGTATTTACAGTACTGCCAATCTATCTAAGAACCTTGGATAAATAAGTATTCCAGTTATTATTATCCAAGCTAGTTGAATTAGATTGACATTTGGACAATTTGTGGCTGATGCTTGTGATTGACAGTATATGAACAAACTTTGTAGGTCACCGTATTATAATAATATGAATGCTCTTTCTCCTTCATCAATACCTCTCTTAATATTTAAATATAATAATCTTTATGAAAGATTGGTATCTAAATCTTTTAATTGTTGATCATTTCACATTGGGTTATACTTTTGGCTATCTATTCTCCAATTAGATGTTCCTTTATGATCTGAATAAACAATAATGGAATATCAAATCTCGGCCTGCTTTTTAGTTCATTGTAGGCTACTTTAACTACTCGTAATTGAAAAGAACACACCAGGTCTAGCCCCGCCTGACACTTTTCCCAGAGCAGTGATCCTTTACAGTGCCTTTACAGTGGGAATTTGATGTACTAGGACACTACCAGGTAGATGGATGCAGATGATCTGGCATACGATCGAACTAACCGGCATCCTATGCACCTACCACACTCTGGCGTTTGGTATATACCCTTACCATACACGCCTTACCATTCATTTATCCATCAACTGAAAATCCCGTATCTTGGTATACCAATGTACTCACTCACGTATGTATTGTATGCCAACGCACCATCACCCAACCGATCCCTCTCACCAGCCATCCTCTGGGGAAGACTGCTGAATATATAGATATAGGTGATGGGAGGAAGATTCAGAGGACGAGAACTGCCGGTAAGCATTCATTCATTCCATCTCGTACATTTTCCTATCTAGAATGCTTATCTAAGGAAAAGACATTCGGGCTGAGTGAGAAGCGTTAAAATACATCATTATTCCCGTCATGCTATAACCATAGCTATCTGAAATGTAACCAAATACAGCCTCGGACGTTTTAAATCCCCCCACCAATCCTGGGGGAAAGTGGCTGGTCAGATTTCACCACAACATCCCCTTCTATCAGACTTCCTTGTCTCCACAGGTTCCGCAAACTCCACAGGGGTAGTAGTCATCGTCTGGTACCAGCTTGCGTGCCTGTAAATGGTTCGATATATTAGATTTACTTTCAAGGCAGGCCATGCGGTAGCTTCATCAGAGGTTAATCTCACAAATGTCATGTTGTGGTCATGTCTTTTTTATTCAAGTGAATTTTCTATGAAAGTTACATATTGAGCTGAATCTATGTATCTAACTCTGGGATATTGGACCCGCGCGAAAGTAAGCAGCATAGAATATAAGAAATCTGGTATTACATGAAAACAGGCAGCCATAAATTTTTGCTGAAAAACAAATGGTCGAAACTGAAATAAAAGGAAAATAGTAAGGAATTGTGTAAGTGTAATGAAACAGGGGCTTGGTATCATTAAAACTCTCCTCATTTTCGTTGCTGTCCGCCGTCTATATCGATAAAAGATAATGTCTTGAATGAAAGTCGAGAAGAAGTAAAAGAAAAGGTCTAAAGATGATAGTCCAGGCCATAGCAGCAGCCCAGAAAATTGTGTTAAGGTCGTGAAAATATAATTAGGCCGTTTCGTATCAGCATATCGTCATGACTTTTGCTCAATGGTCAGTCGAGTCATAATGGTTTGATCAATAACCAGAAGTTCCACTACCGCTACCAGCTGCACTTCCATAATCGTAGTAGGCTTGATCGTCCTCGTACGGTGCTGCTTCTCCTCCGTGATAAGTTTCTCCTTCACGAGCCGCGTCGGGATTTTGATAGTAGATTGCCTCATTCTCCGGTCGACATCCATGTCTAGATGCATCCTCTTTAGCTCTACCCTTCGAAACGACGTGCTTCATAGAGACGGAACCCCATGGCGAACCGGTAGCATCAGCATTGTCGTAGTATACATCATTTGGATCAGCTGTGTGGTAAGAATGGCCGGCGTGGGCATTATTCTCTTGATCTCGATCCTGGCGCTCCTTGTCCGCCTTGGTCTTATCCCCTATGAGATGTTAGTTGCTTGTTAAAATTAAAATAGCACAATGGCAACTTACGGAACTTCTTCTGTGCTAATCGGTTTTGTACTCTTCTCCTCTCTTCCAGATCCGTGATGCCAGACCAATCATCTTGCTTTGGCTTTGACTTTCCAGAGCTCTTTTCCTTGCCAGATGAAGATCGGTGTGAGGAAGACATTTCAGTTTCGGTTTCAGATGCTAACTCGAGATTTGCCTCTAGTTTGATAACTTGATTGTGGTCCGGGTCCTCGACTATGATGCAAGGAACTTTGAATGCTCGTTCTGGTCTAGCAGGGGGGTTCGATATGCTCAGATTCGTAGTTGTCGGCCCTTTCAACGTTCAGACAATGACTTGTTGTGTAGGATATGGTAGTGTACTGACATCAACAGTGGAGCTTGACACTTCCGCCGAGATCTCTCTGAATTTGATTTCAAATTTCTGTATTTGAAAATGGCGAGAGTGCTCTTGAGGATGGTTTGAGTGCTGGAAATGCGAGATACTTCAAAAAAACGAGCAACGATGTAGATACAGATGCTGAAGTGCTCTTCTTTATCAAGGAAAGATGATTGATGGTGATGTTGAGCTGATTCAAGGGAAACTTCCCTACTTTATAGAAGCTAAACGGCGGCACGGAGGGCAGACTTGATCATCTTTTTGAATATCAAGAAGATATATAAAGATCCCCAAGAATCCACATAAGCATATATGCAAGAAACCGCAGACCAAGAGTGGATGGAACATCGAATAGGGGCACTGCCTCCAGACGGATCAGGTATATTACCGCCACGGAAACGTGACTGTCTATAGGTAAATAAGAGTAAAATATGACTGAATGAAATATCGAAAAGTTTCCCGTTCCTCTAAGGCAGCCTCGCCTAAATTGAACGACGACATGATTCAATGATTGGACTAAGTATACATGTGACCTAGCAGAAAGGAACTCCTCCAAATACAGGAAGGAGAGGGGAGGATGGTGGATCTTAGATAGCTAGGATCATGATGATAGTGGAGCTCAAAATCGATGAGATAATGGCCTTACGGTGTGATGGGGGCCATCCATTTCAGAGGAAGATGGGGGAGGGATTGACTGGAATCCTTCATCGCGGTATTACCGTTTTCGATCGTTTTAAATCGAAGTATCCAATAGTCGAGTGTGAATTGGATTCTATTTCGCTGTACTGAGTAAATACCGAGAATAAGTTATAATTGGGAGTCAAAATGTAGAGAGGATCCAGTAATTGCGCAGATGTTCAGGCAGAGATATGGCTTCAGTTCCTGCATAGGCTTGAATCTTAGGCTTGTCTAGGCCTGAGGATCTATTCATGGAGAGATCAGGCAGGCAGACGAGTCCCTAAAGAAATCTCATTAGTGAACAGATCAATCAATTACTTTCCGTCTAATTCGTTATATTGAGTATATTCAGTACAATGATTCTGTAAATGAAGTATCCATATATGCCTTACTGAATTTAGAAGTCTGAGAACGCCGGCGATGCTACAAGAATGCTTGTTGATATCCAGGTTGAGGTACCAATATCCATCTAATTAGAGTGGGGTACGACAAAACATCGGGCGAGAAATGTCGAGAAGCCTTGCTGTGCCTAAGGGACGCATATTGTACATGTTCGCGTCCTTTCCTCCTGCGCGAGATTGACGACCTTGAGCTTGAATAATAGGAATGGGAATGGCCGGCTTGAATTGGCTGATATTTGGCTGATATTTGGCTGATATTGGCTTAGTGATATGATCTGATCTTTCCTGATGGGTTTCAGATGTTCCCGAGTTCTCTATTGCGAGTCCCGGCTGCTGGGTTAATCTACCGTCACCTCATCCCATCCCAAGCTTGGAGTCTAGCTAGTGGCTGGTTCGTTCTGCAAAACGAATGTGAGAGGGTTATGTTATGCGTGGATTGATTCATGGGGTTGACAATTTCGACGTGCAGGACTCGTTAGCGAAATAAGTGATCTGGAGGAAAGATCCTCCGGCCTTCCAGGAAATTTCCCTGCACAGCCAGGTCCTGTAGTCATCCACAATCAAGATCTCAACCATTACCTCTTCATCATCGTATGCTAAAGAAGAATAATCTCGAGAATTTAGAGCAATGGGCACAATTCATCAAAAGGTAGTATCGGGCCATTTCACGCGATGGCTAAAATGGGAGAAGTACGAGGGAGGGAGCACGAACGAGCCTACGAGAGCTGCATTCGGAAATTGGTAAAATAAGGACCATATATCCCGTTTCCGTACGAGGTAAGGAATGCCAGATCCCCGAGCTTTCTTGATGCGATTAGTATAAGGAAAGACATTGCCAGATATCTGTAACAGTAGACTCTACCTTTATAGAGATGTTTCGGCCAAGGGCTGACGGGAGTGGCGTTAAATTGACGTCTACGCCGCGAAACTGTAATTTCACGTGGCCCTGGAGCCGACCTCGCCCATGTAGACTACCAATCACAATTCAAGGTTCGAGTTTAAATCTAACCTCAATATACTCTGAATTGATCTGCAGCCTCGCAAAACACATCTCCTGAACACCATGACATGTGGATGGAGATCCCAGGAAGTATCACAGCAGAGCCACCTCCTCCCCATGCATGCCTCACACAGCCTTGAATATAATCTTACATCAACGACAAGCTTGTCAATCTATTCATCTCTTATCTGGCCGCACGTTTCTCTTCTCCTCTCATCTTTGCTCGAACTTCGGCCTGCCTTCTTTCGCCACCATCAATCTTGTGACCTCGGCGATCTTCCCACAATCCTTCTTCAATAACAATTTTTGCCATAATTCCTCCTTTGGAAGGTTTCACATGAGGTCCGGTGATAGTATGTGCTCCCTTGATACGCAGACCCTGAACTGGGACCATCTTCCCGGCCAAGTTATTCTCTGCACTGCCTTCTATAGGCACATTGACAATGATTTTTTGCTGCCCCGCGGAGGATGTTGCAGTAGCTGTACTGTGTCTCGGATTTGATGATGGCACTTCAACTACACGTAGCTGTGCAACTCCGTTTTCGATATGTTGAAGATCTCCACCAATGCCGTACTGCCCTTTTCTAAATTTCTCGCGCCAGCGTAAAAGGTAGCGTCGAGTCCGTGGAGGCTCAACTCCCAGCTCTCGTAATTGATCAGAGGTCAACGTAAACAATGCCCTCCAAGAAGGAATCTTCGATATATGCTGGCTCAAATTTCGTCCAATGAGTGTCAGAAATGTTTGAGCATTTGGTACAAATGGTGTAGGGCGGGGTATAGGCGGTGCCTTCATGCGATAGTGCAGACTTCGTACTCGAGTACCAGCGGTTGACTCCGTGAACGGGAGGAGAAATGAGGGAATCGATCGTAGTTGGTAAGGCTTGATAATCATGATGGGCAGCTTCTACAAGAAGAAGTCAATATGGTTCCATCTCGCACAACTGGACTGATCTGCCAAAGGATAGAGGGAAGAATAAAATACACATACGGAAATGGCAGAACGATAAATTATAAAACGAGTTCCCGAAGGTCAAGGTATTGCTACCGAAAGCTGCATGGGATTTTGTGTTCAATTTATTGCGTCAACGTGTGTCAACTTGTGTCAACCATTAGAAGGCTGTAACGGTACCAATAATCTCAGGATGGATCTACTAAACTGCCTCGCAATTCGATTTTGACCTTAGCGTTTGTTCGGTGAATATTTGATCATGTGATATTCGGAATAGGGTATATCCGAGATGAGTAATCAATTCGAAAGAACGTGTGTTTTGCAATTGAGTCTAGTGTGTGCGACTTACATCGTCGTTGATTAATAAAATACTTACCTATTAGGCTAGTACAGTACCTAGTAGACCTCTATAAGAGTTCGCTGAAGAGCAAAAACCCTGGAAGTGGGTTAATATCCATACGCTAGACAGACTACCGGTACTCTTATTGGTTATCACAAGCGCTAGGTACATGCTAAGTACTTCCTTCACCTACCTCGTAGTTTGTCCATTACATCGAGTACTTATTTCTCCCTTCACTTCCCTTTTCCACATACAATACCGGAAACAAAAAATGGTAACAGTGCATGGTGTATCTGTCACCCTACTTATCAAAATAATAAGATATCTACTATTGTCAATCTCTCACCTCCTTTCTTCACCTCCATTAAACGAGGCAACCTCCTGCAGTTCCGGGCTTGTCTGCTGCCAACCTCTGTAGAAAAATACACACATCTCTTGGAGAAGAGATACGGTTCGGAGAATTGATACAATCCGATGACTCCAATCCAATCGCCTCCTTATCGGAAAAGGAAGTTCGGAATCATTCCCAATGACTATATCGAGTTAGGAGCACGAAGAACTGATGTTGAAGATTGTGGTGATGAGGAGGAGGACGCGGCTGCCCATGATGATGAGGTGCAGTCATCCCCACCACTTCCCAGCTCAGAGGATGAAGCTCTGTCGTCTTTCATAACCGTTATTCCCGACGCATTGCTCGATTTTCTTACTGTGAATGAGGTACATGAGGTAAGTATTATTATAGGCCACATTCAATTATTGGAATAAAAAAATTGGATTTCCTCGTTGATGTTTAGGGGCGCTAACTCCAGGTTCTAGAACACGACGCAAGAACCCCTACCGAAGCGGCTCAAATCAAAGATAGGACCTGAATTGGAACAATCAAATGATCATCGTTCGGACGACTATATCGTCGTTAAGCAATCTTCGTTGGAAATCAGATGTGCTGAATCAAAGTTGTTCTCGAATGGCACCATCTTGAGTAAGCAGAAAGCCCGGTTCAACTGTCACTGGAGTCTACAAAGTGAGAAACCCGAGCCGTCTCATATCACAATACAAGATGACAACGGCAACCCTTTGCTTACCGTACCATTATCGCTCGAGTATGCATTGATGAGCATTCTGAATCCCTTTGATGACGTCCTCATCTGTCTATTGGTTGATCGAGACTCTAAAAAATATGCCCGACAATCAAGTAAGTTGTGGACAGAGGTTGGGATAAGTCTGCAAAGAAGAGACGATTCGGATTACATACAAATCATTTTCACTATCAAATGGGACGTTACAGTTCACCCCGAGTCAATTCAACCCAAGAAGACAGATGCCTTATTAAAGGTATTGAGCGCTTATTTTCCTGATCCAAATGGCACGAATTTAGATTCACTCTCTGCCCAGGATTTCTATCAATCTGCATATTCTCCAGATCCAAATGATGAATTAGCGGCCTCGATTGAAACCCCCGAATTGCAAGCAACCCTCTACCCATTCCAAAAGCGGGCAGTTCAATGGCTGCTTCGTAGAGAAGGTTATGAGTGGTCCCGCGAGACCAGAAGTGTTCAGGGATCGCAGTTCAAAGCAACATGCCAATTGCCACTCTCATTTATCGCAGCAACAGACGCACAAGGGCGCTCTTGTTATGTCAGTCACTTGTTTGGGATAGTTACCTTCGATCTTGCTCCTTTCCTTGCAATAGAACGAGAGATCAAAGGCGGTATTCTTGCAGAGGAGATGGGCCTGGGTAAGACTATAGAAACGATTGCTCTATTAACACTTCACACCCGTCCTAATCAAGGTCCGTCGATCTTCGATCCCTTTACCGGGGAGAATCTACAGACAACAAATGCTACACTAATAATATCGCCACCGTCTATTTCAAGTGAGTATCGAATCAAAACTGCTATCATATCACTTGATGACAATATTTAGGACAGTGGATCGGCGAGATCAAAACCCATGCTCCCCATCTAAAGGTTACGTATTACGAAGGTATCAAGAGCCGGAACGTGCACTACGCAACAATAATGGAAGAGTTTGCCACCTCAAATGTAGTCGTTACCACATACGCCGTACTTTCATCGGAGATCAATTTTACCAGTCTGAACCCCGGGAGAACGTTGCGCAGGGAGTCGAAGTACCAAAGGACTAAATCGCCTTTGATGCAATTTTCCTGGTGGCGAGTATGCCTTGACGAAGCACAAATGGTTGAGAGTGGTGTAGGTAAAGCTGCGACTGTCGCAAGAATGATACCTCGAATCAACGCTTGGGCGATCACAGGCACTCCAGTATGTATTCCTACTTGTTAACTGCTGCTTGTAGATTCATCTGCTCTTTTTTACCGGGTTTCCAATGGTCCCGACTACAGTCCAGACCTAAGACAATCGAAAGCTTACAGTATTTAAAACGCTGCGAAGCCTTAAACAAAACTCAATAATTTGACTGTACTTGAAATCCCAAATGGATTCAATGTATCAGATTACTTGGGTGTATAAGAGAAGTTTAACAATATTGAGCCCTTTATTGTCGGATTGCAATGTGGACCATTGGAAACCCTGAAACCCTGCTCTTTCGCTTACGCAAGGGGCTGGTATATACTTACTCTGGTATAGGTTACAAAGAACATTGATGACTTGCTAGGGTTACTCATTTTCCTAAGATATGAGCCCTTAATAACGGTATGGCGATCGCTTCTGTCCTCGCCATATTTTCGAGGACTATTCAACAGTATAAGCCTTTCAAACCGGAAGAAGGATGTAAGGGGAGAACTGGACCTACCCCAACAACACCGCTTCGTAATTACCTTGCCTTTCACTCCAATTGAGGAACAATATTACCAGGAATTGTTTGGCCAAATGTGTGAAGAATCGGGATTGAGCACTGAGGGTGCACCTCTGACGGACGACTGGGACCCAGAGGGTTATACCGAAGTAATGAGACGCTGGCTCGTACGTTTAAGACAAATAGCATTGCACCCGGAAGTTGGAGGGCGCAATAAACTAACTTTCAGGCGAAACAAAGAGGGAGATGAGCCAGTTACCCAAACCGCAATCAAGGTTCTCGAACACATGTTCTCACAAACAGATGTTGCCATCAGAACAAATCATCGATTACTTCTTATGTCCCAGTTGAAAAGGGGGCAATTGTATGAAGACTCACCTCGGGTTCAAGAAGCCCTCAACATCTGGGAAGCAGTAATTATAGAGTCCTCTATCGCTGTGAATGAAGCTCGGGATGAATTATCAAGTGAAATATTATCGGAAAAAGCGAAGCTGGCCTCCCATGCAGAGGAAATTTCAGATTCGGCAATAGCGAAAGCTGATCAGACGATTGCTACAAGCCAAAACCAAGGGTCGGGAAGACACAGTGACCATGGCATCGACGGACAAGATGGGTGAGTACTTTTATAATCATCTTTTGAATGCTCTAACACATATTTATTCAGATCGGACCCTGCCTCTCGCGTAGGACTCGTTCGAGCACGGTTAAGGGCCGCTTTGGAACTTCACCATATGGCGTTATTCTTTCGAGCGAATGCCCACTTCCAGATTAAGACTAACGAGGAAATGACAAAGCCTGATTCTCCCGAGTTTGAAGATCTTGATAGAATCGAGAGAGATGGCTATGAAGCAGCCAAGAAATTACGACGCGAGATATTGCAGGAGGTACGTGTGTTTTTCACTCAATGACATTTCTAATATTAGTGATTAAACTTTCAAGTTTCGTGCTTGTATGGTTTTCCAAATAAATTACGAAAAACGGATCCCACAATCCAGATCAGACACCTTCTATCAAACAATATGGAGATACAGAGGCTAATAAAAAACAGATGTTTAACAGAGTAAACACTATGATGTCCACAATCAAAAGAAACGCAGAATCTGGGACAGTTATTCGATTGCTTAAATTCACACCCAATACTCTTCAGGGGGGGGCCGAAAGCCGCCGTATTATGGAAAAGTAAGCCACGAATATTTATGTTTCTCCCCAATCCAATAATTCAAACACATATATATCCCCTAGAACTTCATGCATCATACCCATATACTAACCATTCCTGGGTAGCCTTGAAAATCTTGGAATCAATCTGGATAATCAAGCCCATCAGATTCATGAATGGAGAGACCATCTCACTCGGATTTTGTTGAGTTCCTTGGTTGATAACGACGATGATGGAATTGAAATCAATGGAGACGAATACGAGGATTCTACAAAAGTACAAGAAGAAGCGGTGGTATATGTACAAGCATTGCGGACAATGATTGCCGACAGACATGCATCGTTGACTGGAGTGCGTAATTTTCTAACCGACCAAGAAGCGATAACCGCTGTACGGGAGGCAAAACTGGGCAAAGGCCCTTCTCCGGAACGACTAATTGCGCTCTTCGATGAAAGGAACCAGTTCATTTATGAGGGCAATACTGTAAGGGGTGCTTTGTCGGAACTCCGAACCCTCATGTCCAATCTCAGGAAAGATCGTGCACGAAATGAAACATTGATTGTCGAAGCCCAACTCAAGATGACTCACAAGTATCTCACGGATCAGACGAAGGCCGCTACGGGGCTAGAGAAGGAAGTAGAGCTTTTCACAAAGTGTATGAACCTTCGGGTTGAGTACTATAAACAACTACAGGCAATTTCAAATCAGGTGGCTCCGTATACAGGTCCCAACAATGAGCTAGTCGTTGAGAAGATGCTACAAACCGAGCAGGCACTTATCCAGAGCCTCGCGGTGATGAGATCCAAGAAAAGATATTTGATTCATCTAAAGGAAGAGGCCAAAACGCCTAAATATCAGCGAGTGTGCATCATTTGCAGAGATGAATTCGATCTTGGAGTTTTGACCGTCTGCGGGCATCAATTCTGTTCCGATTGTATCAAAGAATGGTGGAGATGTAAGAGCTCAGTCTAATCTAAGTGTCACATACATTTACTAACCCACCAAAGCACATCATAAATGTCCTGTCTGTAAAAGGGCACTAATCCATGCAGACCTTCACAATATCACCTACAAACCACAAGAACCAACACTGACCGTCGAAGCCCAGGGGGTTAGGGAACCACTCAAGGAACGCTCACCTAACTCTAATTCCCCTCGGAAATCTGCAATTTATTCAGATGTCAGCAAAGCTACTCTCGCCGCCATCAAGAACGTCGAACTGCCAGGCAATAACTCATTTGGCACCAAAGTTGATACCCTTGGTATGTACGCATTGATTCCACTTAACAAAATACCACTAATCATTTTCCAAAAAAAGCTCGTCACATTCTTTACCTCAGGGAATCAGATCCTGGCTCGAAGTCAATCGTCTATTCTCAATTCGCGGATTTTTTATTGGTTTTGTCTCGCGCCTTTGCTGTATTTCGCATCGGCCATTCATCCATCGGTAATTCTAATGGAATCGAGAAATTCAAAAATGATGCTGGCACAGAAGTTTTCCTGTTACATTCTCGGGCGCACAGTGCGGGATTGACTCTTGTCAACGCTAGTCACGTATTCCTCTGCGAACCTTTATTAAACACAGGACTCGAACTGCAAGCTATCGCTAGAGTTGATAGAATCGGCCAAACAGTCGCAACCAATGTTTGGCTGTATTTAATTCGTGGAACGATTGAAGAGTCAATCCATGAGTTATCTGTCAAGAGACGCTTAGAGCATCTGGGACAGGCAGTCGGATCAAAAAAGGGAAAGGGGAGCGCACTTTCGGATGAAGAGTTGGTAGCAAATGGTCTGGAAGAGGCTAATAGTCTAGAGTTGCAGAAAACAATACTGGCGAAGCTCTTAGCTAAAGGTCAGGGCGGTGAAGTCGTTTCCGAAAACGATCTTTGGGCTTGTTTGTTTGGTGGAAGAACGAAACGTGGGACGGTAGATCTTAATAACGGTAATGCGAAGGAAGAATCGGTCGACACAGTGAACCTTTAATGGCGGTAGTGCGAAGGAAGATTCTGAAGATTCTGGAGATCCTGGAGAATCTGGAGAATCTGAAGGTACGGTCGACACAGCCTAATGGTATTGGTACAATGGATGATCCGGTCATAATTGAGTAGACCACGAAAAAGGCGTTCTTCATGATGGGAAATTCTATATGGTGGGGGCTTTCTGGCGGGTATTGGAGTAATCGTGGGTGGTTGCGAAGCCATGAGAGTTGCCATGAATGGAATTGGGGTGTCATTCGGGACACATCACACATGTAGACATATTGACAATGAGCCACAAATGCTATGCCAGGGGTTTAGGATTTGGGGTGCATATATTATACACACTAGAGAGAGAGCTACGGTTCGAGACCTCTCAAGGAGGATAGTGAAAGGATAGGCTTGCATCTGCGGTCCACATCGCTGAATTCATCATTGAATCGATATCAGAATATTACTTTTTCAAAAGTTTAATTATAATAGGAAGCAATGGTTTCATATTTCCTATTGGACTCATAAGGTAGCCAGATCTTTACAGTAGGTATGTGTGTGTAACCAGGTAGTTTCATTTCATCGTATTGACTAACTGAGGACTCGTATAATCGAAAACATTTCTACTACTATCTATACGAGAGTTTTAGTTTTGATTTATGGTTTATGATTCACAGGGAGATGGATTTTCATGGCTGTAGCATATATATATACATACGAGTAGAAGCTCAAATTGAAGAATTGAAAGATCACATATTTACAAATCCCCGTTTAATGCTATTTGAGAAATGCTATTTGAGAAAGTAATTGTTGAATCCATCTCGTTTGATTGAAACTCCTTATTGAAGTATCTACTCGAGTACTACTGTATATCCTCCAACAGCAGAGCATAATCTCTCAACATTAATTTTCAAGCTCATTGAGAATGAAATTCAGGATCTATAGTAAAACACAAGACTGTATATTTGTAAAGAATATTCATAAAAATCAGTCCTCTAAATTCGCTAATGTCACGGTGTCATTGTCCGTTCCTCTATCTACATAAAGAAGAAGGCATACCATACCATCCCATCCCATCAAACACCGAATTTCTCTCTATATTCCCCCAAGATCTTCAGTGAGATATTGCTTCCTCCACAAACTACAATCACTACGTTCTTCTCCTCGATACTTTGTCCGTCTTCCTCTAGTACCTCCTTTAAGATCCCGTTAATGGCTACTGCGACACTTACGCCGCATGCGCTTTCTACTAGTACTGTATGGTGAGGGGAGAGTCAGTAAATGCCTTTTGATAAAATATTTTAAAGGAAAGTTGAAGAGAGTTATTGGAAACATGAGAGCAGGGGTTGAGATCTAGGAAATGAATCAGGTGTTATAGAGTATGGATCGTGCAAATATAAACTTACTTCTCTCCTCATCCGCCATCCACACCATGCCTTTGACACTCTCCGCATCTCCCAAAACCACACTCCTCACATTCTTCCTATACTTCAATCCCCACTCCAACGACTTAGCCGCCACCTGCGTGGCCCCCAACGACGTCGCAATACTATCGATGCCATCCAACCTCACCAATTCGCCGCTCTTCATCGCCGCATGAAAACTAGCCGTTCCCTCTGTCTCCACCGCTATAACCTTCGTTCCCTGATAACCCAATCGACCGCTATCATACAAACCCTGCATAATGCCATTAAACAGCCCTCCACCCCCTACACTACAAACCAGTGCATCCAAACTGTTAATCCCCAATCCGCGCACCTCTTCTTCGATTTCCGTCACTACACCTCTATTTCCCTCCCAAATATCCGCGTGGTCAAAGGGTGGTACGTAGACACCTGTGCTATCATTCGCTAACAGCTCTTCGCGTAAATATCTATCGGCTTCGCTCCAGTGGTTTCCGGTTTGCACGACCTCGGCGTGGAGTAGTTTGATCTTGGATATCATGTGGGCGGAGGTGAGCATGGGGACCACGATGGTACAGGGACGATTGAGGGAGAGGGCGGCGTGGGCGCAGGCGAGTCCGGCGTTGCCGCCAGAGGAACAGTAGAAGTGGACGGGGGTGTGGGGAGAGGCGGGGAGGGAGCGTAGGAGAAGATTGCCGATGCCCCGGGATTTGAAGGAGCCGGAGGGTTCTGGGAGTGTGTTAGTATGTAGGTTTTGTGGGAGGGAGGGGTATAGTGGTGAGGGGGGAAATGAGATGAGATGAGATGGTAAGAAATATGATAAACGCGCGAAAATGGAACTGCGTCATATAACCCAACAACCAAAATAAAACATAAAACCAGAAAATACATACGTAAATTCTCCAATTTAAGCCAAACATTACTATACTCCATATCAGCCCATATCCACATATCCATATCCCCCATAAACTCCCTCCAAGAGAAAACTCACCAACCAGCTTCCCTCGACAAAGCCGCCGATCTCACCAACGGAGTTTTAATCCAAGGCAACGAGACCGGTATCTGATCCTCTCCCATTCCCTTTGTACCTGTTATCGGAGTTGTTGAACCCATTTCGTTCGTACTCGTGTATATGTTTTGCGCTTGCGTTTTGCGTTTGTGAAGATTTATTCTTCTACCTTTGACTTCTGGATTGTCTACCGGTTGGTTATGGTATGTGTGTGTGTATGTGTGTATCTGGCAAGAGACTATCTTGACAACTTGAATAAAATTAACACTTGTTTGTAATTTGTTATTTGTAACTTGTAACTTGTAACTTGTAACTTGTAAGTTCCAGCAACCAGAAAAGTGCATCCCCCAACCCTTTATATAAGTAATTACTCGCTTCCTAATCTACTGTACCATACATAGGTACTGTATTATACATCCTCTCACCTCATTTCATCTTTCCCACCCCATCAAATTAACCCCATACATCTAGAGCCCAATATAGATAACGAATCCCGCACAAAAAGCTTCTTTTAAGTATCTTTCTTTACCTTTCACCATCCATCCACGCTACTCGTATATCATACTGCATTTCGTATCAACATCGGGAATATAATCCTTCTACATACACATCCATCTAAAACATCCGACATGCCATGCACGCCCTTCCGAACCATCTAACCTAATCAACTAAGTAATCATCTAATCCCCATTTGCCGAGTCGTCAACTAGGTATATCACTGGACCCTTTACTCGCTCCTCCAGGGGAAAACCGACTATTATAAGCGGGGATTCCATTTAGACCATTCAATCTACTCGAGTATCTCATTCAAACAAGTTAACAACATCGCTAATCCAATCTATAGGGTAATAAAATCCAATAACTCAACGGCACTCATCCCTCTCAAACCCAAGCTTCATGATCAGCAGGCTGCAGCAGATATATACGAGTACACGTGGATACTTATAGGGTAATATCTACTGATTCTGTATTGAAGAGGAAAGTTATAGGGTAATGTAATGCAATATTAATCGGAGATCGGTTATCGGTTTGATAAGGGGAAGGGAAGGAATAGGTTATAGGGTAATATGGGGATTGTTATAGGGTAATGGGATGTTAGTGGCTTTGATTTGGTGGATGCAGTGTACTTACTGCAATGAAGGTGGTGCGAAATGCGGGGTGGACCATGGGAGTAAGCTACTCAGCTACCTTATCCTCGAATGGATATTAATGTGATGATTTGATTTGATTTGATTTGATTTGGTATAACTTGTTAATTAATCAATGGCTTTTGCTTATTTTGTTTAAATGGATGGGAATGAGAATGCTTTCGTTTTCGTTTTTATTTTTATTTTAAATTTCTAACGATGAAATCTATGGATTCCCTTCCCCCTTTCGTTCTACTCTATACTCGAGTAATGATGGTGGGATGGTAGGACGGACCAGGAAAAAAAGATGGAATGAGACACAATACTGCTTGTTTTGAGGGGTCATAGAAATAAGTATCTCCATTGGCATGAGGAATCAATATATCATTCACATCGTGTGATGGAATATAGGAAAGATCATCGGATATGTATTGAGTCGTCCTGCCTGATCTCAAGAGTGTGTGTACAGTACAACCTTCAATAAACACAAGAAAGGAAGGACATTCAAGTCAGTCAAATCCATTCCAAGCAACGACGCAATAGATACACGCTCTTCACCTTAACGCCATACTATTACCAACCATTTTGTTTGTCTCATTTCATGTGCATCCTCATCCCACCTCACCCTCATCATCATCCTCATCATCCTCACTCTACCCCCTCATCTCCTTCAACAACCCCCTCCTCCAATCCCAATAATTCTTTCGAATTTTATCATACTTATACCCAAGTAACTCCAACGCCTTATCAGCCATCTCCCACTCCCTCCTCTCTCCCCAAGCATCCGCCAAAAAGTCTAGCGCGTGACTACTCCTTATATCCTCACCCTTCCCATCCGCGTCCCCCAGCTTAACAAAATCTCCCGCGAACCCCTCCATACTCTGCATCTTCACCCCCCCTTTCCTCACCACCCCCTTCAAATAATTCCACGAACTCTGATTCTGCGGCGCCTCATACGTTGCCGATTTCGCATACTCGATTTCCCTGTCCATGATGTCCTTTGGAATGTTCCCATCAAATTCATTTGCCCTCGTTCCCTTGGTCGCATATTTCGGGTCCGAAAATACCAGGAAAAATCGATAGGACCAGGCGCTATTGTTCCTCACGTCTCTTTTTATTAATTCCTCCACACTCCTTAGTTCCGTCTCATTAAACATATCCAATTTCATAACCAAATATTGTCTATAACTCCAAACGTGATAGTTTTTCGCATCTTCGTTAAACATCTGTGTTAGGAAACCTCGTTCCGAGTCTGCGAGCGCTTTGAGTGATGAAGGCGAGGAGGAAATGGAGGGGTAGAGATAATCGATTAGGAGTTGCCGATGATGCCATATCTGGTAATTTTTCTGATTTTCCAGCGCGATTTCATTGACGAATGCAAGTTCGTCGGGGACAGAAGAGGAGAGGGCGAAGAGAGTGGTGGCGCGGTAGAGCCAGACGGTGTAGTGGGCTGCGTTGAGGGTGATGATGTGTTCGGTGAGTTCGAGGACACGGGGCGAGTATTCTTTGCTTGCCATTACGGCGCGGAGATATCCCATTGCTAAATATTGTTAGTTTTGTAGAGGGGAGATGAGGGTGTAACGAACTTACCTTCTGCGTATTCATCTGTGTATGCGATTTGTGCTAAAGCACCCTCCCCATCATCTTGTGCTATTGGTAACACATCGTCCCAGATAGGGTTCTTCTCGTATATTCCCATCTTTCCTTTAGTGTCGCGAGTCAATCACTGAGTCCCTCACTTGTATATCAATATCCCCCTGAGGTTCTGTAACTCTCCAGATAAGATGCTCCTCTTCCGTAACTAGCTCTATAGAGGTGCTTTCTGCTTCGAGCTATGTTTGCGCAATAGACAATCTATGATATATAAAGCTGCCGACTGATCCCAGCTTCTGTTTTTCTCGTCTTTTCAATCTGCGGATGTGTTGTAACTCTTTCCTAGCTCTTACTTTCAACAAGGTTGTTGGAAATGGTGTGGATTGAGGGGTTCGCTTTAAAGGCGCCTAAGAAATCGATGTGAGTTAGACACACTTCTGCAAACTCAGGAATCGAAATGGAACTGGGAGATCTCAGTAATGGATCAAAACAACTTACAATATGGTCTTTGTTACGAGATCGGAAACGAAGACCCCCTTGAAAGGCTTCAGAAATATGAGATCGGCTAGCGTCAGCCTTGTGAGGGACAGCTACCAGGCTGAAGAAAGAATAATTAGACAATGTAAAGAACAATAAGAGCTGTTTCGAGCCTTTTGATGATCGTTCAAACAAATGTCTTTTTCATTATTGTCCGCCGGTCCGTCGTATTATAGAGTAACATATATTAACATAGTTTACAATGAAAAGAAGTAATTGCGCTGTCGCCAGCATTCTAATCTTCCACCCTCCAAAATTTCCAGGCTTCCCTATCACCACCCTGTCCATGAACTCCAACCAGTTCTTCAACCCCCTCTATACCCTCAGCGTTGAGAAACTTCTCTTGATCAATTTCGTCTCCACCGAAATCATCATTATCTCCATTCTTGATTACTGCGGGCCATAAAACACCCACCCCATCACAGCCCAATGTAGTATCAAATTTCTTGAAACCTTCCGTCTCTAATGTCTCCTCTAAGCGTGTCATTCTCTCTTGTGTAGTATCCGGCTTCAATAATGTAATAGAACATCCTCCCCCTCCGGCACCAGTAAGTTTGGTCCAGCCAATTCCTTCGTGATCGACAAGTTCCCGGATGCGTTCCAGGCGAGGATGAGATACTCCCAAAGCAACAAGAAGTCCGTGATTGACTGTCATTAATTCTCCCAAGCTTTCAACACACTTGAGATTTTCGCTATCATACTCTGGATCTGAGATCATGGCAGCCGCTGATTGACCGACCATATCAATAGCATTCAATATCGAATCTACAATAGCTGGATGTTTCCCTTTCAATAAAGCCACTTTTGCAACCTCAACGGCTGTAGATTTCGCTTGTTGTGTATCTACGAGAAGTAGAGGGAGCTCTGGGAAATTCCTTAGTGGCTTCACAGTAGGTCCGTCAGGGGTTTTCTGATAAATTACGGCCTTTCCTTGTGTTGAAACTGTATTATCCACCCCAGAAGGATTCCCGTGTATGCACATTTCTCCCACAAATGCCCAGCGATTGATTCTCTCGAGCTGTAAACTTGCCTCGTTGGAAGGTTGATCCGGATGCGGTCCGGATAATGTGCGAATCTGCAACAAGAGTGCGGAAGAAAGACATACAGATATTGAAGCACTACTACCGAGTCCTGCACCAATCGGGATTGTTGAGCGAAGTGTATATAAGCATCCGGGGAACGATTGGGAGCCAAGTGACATAAATATGTACAAGAACGATGAGGCAGAGCTTTGGTGTATCTTTCGTATGGCGGGTGATTCATCAGGGGAGATGTTCTCAAGAAATGGTTTCATCGCTGCGACCAGTTCTGGGTCTAGAGAGGTGACCTGATCGTAATAGTGCTTCTTCTTCGATGGGTGAGAGAAGGCGCTCCATGGCAGATCATCGATATTCCATGTGTGTGAGAGATTGATGTCGGGGAAACGAAGGGATATTGTTCGCTTAGATTTCGAGAGAGAGGTAACGAGGAGATATGATCGAAGAGAAATCGCGGCAGCAATCGCAGGCTATCTCTATCGTTAGATCTAAAATCGCACATCTAGAACAAGACACCCACCTTTCCATGCACGACCGCATGTTCTCCAAAGACAATAACCTTTCCAGGAGCCGATACCATGAATGGTGGCATCATAGGAGAAGACTGCTTCCTAGCCAGAGGAACCCTCCTTTTTTCATTACTCGAGCCATTGATACTCGTTTTCTCCATAGTCTCGCTGATTATATTAACTCGATTGTTCTCCGTCGAGGCATTGTCGCGCGCAGGCATCTGAAAAGTGGGTGAAGTCGAAGGACTCCGAGTACTATCAGATGTTGAAGGTGTAATTATGAAAACTGATTTTGTGGTGGTACTAGAACTTGATCGCGAATGTTGTTTTGTTTCGATAGGTTCACCAAAGAGCCTCTTTATATTTGTGCTTGTCATTGCACAGAATCAGTATCGTATGAAATGAAATAATATGAAATAAATGAGGTGAATGTAAATGAATGCTTTGTTTGAATTCGCACAGAGGCAATAAGGGAATTGATAGGTGTAAGATGATAATGAAGATCCGAAAGGTCCATTGTTGAACGAGACCAAGAACTTAGAACTTATTACTTGTACATACAGTAAAACATCTGGGGGAGTTATGCAGTGACAAGGGTTGTTGGTGTCGATTTTAACAGAGTAGGGTCACTAAAACGCTGCTGTCCAATAGGATGAATTACCCTAGAATTACAGAACGTTTCCCCTGAACAAAAGCAGAATACCTTGATCCATAATATTTAACCAATTACTCATCCAAACATCTCCTGATCTTTCTCTTTCTTATCCGTCTCCATTCAATTCATTCTTTCAAGTACCGGTACATCTTAATCTTGTAAACATTCAACATCTCATAAAATGGGAAATCGTTATGCTGGAAGCTGGATGGCTGTCACAGCATCTAACTTCACGGTTATCGGCAAAGGCAACACAGTGTTATACTGACCCTGTATCATGCACCTCGGAGTGGATTTGGTCATCGTGGCTACAACACATATTAGTATTCAAGTGTTTGTACTGGATACCTAGTAGTTGTATCAAGACTTATCACTTAAATATTAGACGTCCGAAACTGTTTAGCCCTTTTCTTTCATTTTTCAATCTCCTAACCTTAATCATGATTACGAGTTGAAGCCACCTGTATTAGATAGGTAGAGTCGAAAGAAAAAGATACACAGATATAGATTCCATCCTCCGTACCTTGAGTAGTTCTCTAGAAACGGTATGACATTATACTTCTTTCCACAGATAACTCGGTGGCACCTTCCTTATGAGATGATACGGTCGGTCTACCCATTTCGTCGATATTTTCCATCGATCCAGATAGTGTCCATGCTGGCATTTCAGTCAGACCTCTCTCCAATATCTAATATACATTGTCTCTTTTTCTCACAAGTTCATCATTTATACTCTACGGAATATCACAATGCCGCTGTCAAATATACAGAAACCCTCAACTGAGGGACCCACGAAAAAGGCTTCAACTGCAAAACTACGCAAAAGACCCCCTCCCAAAGACCGCGACGGAAATGGCGATATCACTAGAAGTGGGACGTCTATTGCATCACGCAAGCGTCGTTGCCCCAGAGTCACTCTGGCATCACTCCAAATGGACGACGAGGAGGATGATCCAAGCAGATTCACTACCAGCTTCGGTGCCAATTCCCATTCGCACAACACATGGGGCCTCCCCGTTTCTACCACCATTGTAGCCACGAAGCGCAAGCGTAGAACAGCTACCTTCCAGGATATACCAGGACTCGGTCGTAATCACGCAGGACGGAGTGCGGGTCTTTTCAATCATATCCCAAAACTTCGCAGTCTTGAAACCACGCCCGAACATGTGGACATAAATTGTCCAACTCGCTCTTGTTTCCTACGCTACTCTCTGGAGGTTCGTGAGCGGATCTATGGATACTTTCTTCGCTCCCCGAAATCTATCATCATGAACCATGATTGGACAACCGTCGAACGCTGCCCCGACTTCGTTATCAAGGAGATATTGTTTATCTGTAAGCAAATCACTGCCGAAGCTCTCACCTTCCTCTACAAAAACAACACTTTTCATGCACTCCTCCGGGAGAACAAATCATGGCTTCCTTTTTGGAGCATCTCTAGGATTCCATCTACCTATTTGAACCTGATTAGGAACGTGATCCTTGAGTGTCCAAAGGACAGCTGGAGTTTAGATTGGTATCACAAGGCTGCAAAAAGCATCGAAACTTTGGCAATGACGAAGCCAGTACTAGATACTTTCACTCTCGTGATGACGCCACAGCGAGTTGAATTGAGCTCTACGGCGTTGGGATTAGAGGCTGCTCCTATGACATTTGCCAATTTTCTCTGGAAAGATGGAGAGATATTGATTGCTATTATGAAACTGCACAGTAAGAAGTTGAGGGTTGTGGTGAAGAACGATGATGGAAGGAGAATTATTCTAGAGGTAGATGTTGGCGGTATTTATACGACATTGGATGATCAGGAGAGTTGGTTTGAGAAAGATAGGCTATACCAGCAAACAAGACTTGCTTTGAAGAAAAGGGTGGAAACGGAATTGGCGGCGATGAAAGACAGGTTGGAAGAGATCTTTAATGGTGAGAGAAAAGCTATTAAGATGGGATGGTGTAGGATAATGGGACTAGATGAAAGATTAGTCGGGGACAAAAGTCGACGATATAAAGGCGAGATGAGTGGTGGGTGGATGGCACCAGTTTGAGGTTAGCTCTGCATATTCTTCCTTGTGAGGAATAATCTAAACATTGAACGTCTTCTCTCGAGGGAGACTATTTGCCACCACGCAGTTGATAGAACTCGAGATTCCATCGAGTCGAGTACTCAACCATCTTCGAATGTCCACAAGAAAAGGGGATAACCATCATCTTTAATACGGGTTTGACGATGCATCCATGCTTTTATTTCGTGTCGTTCATCGCATCTCATCATACTGATCTCATCCACACGCCGATGATAGTCCATCAAGTATCATTTTCATAGAATAGTATATATACCAAGAAATTTCTCTTCAAGATATTCCTCATCAAGAAATTCTTCACTCAAAAAGTCATTTCGTGCCAAAAAAAAAACAAGTGGTAAGATTTCTATCGCTGGTGATCACTATCCTAAGACAGAAACACAATCCCCATTCCCCTCTGCCCATGACAAAGAAATAATGCTATGATCCCCCGAGCCATGAGACCACCTTCAATGCCTAGTCGTACTAATAACATGTTATAACCACACATTTATATGTGTATTTACCACCACCAGAACGCCTTTTCGATGACTTGATTCTATTAATCCTGTCATCCTCTACTATGCGAGAGCACCTCCCCCTGGTGGTCCCTTTGGTCCCTTATCCACGGGTTCACTTCCAGGAATTGGTGCCAGTATAGTAGCCATACCTTCGGGCACCTTGATGATACTTCCCGATGGAAGAATTGCCCTGCCCTCCAATTTCTCTCCTCTTACAACCTTAAACGCTTCATCTCTATCTAATGTTTCGTAGTCCATCAAGGCCTTGGCCAGGAGATCCAACTCGTTGCGCTTGGATTGTATGAGCTTGACAGCACGAAGACGAGCCTCCTCAATGACACGGCGAACTTCAGATTCGACAAGTAGTTTCGTTCCTGCAGAGAGTTGTTCATAGTTTGTCATCAAATCTACATTGCCGAGCTGAGGTGACATTCCAAATCTAGTTACCATGTTATACGCAAGACTCGTCGCGCTACTAAGATCCTATTTGGAAAGTTAGCAATGATTCTTCGCTTTTCTCAAGGCACATGGCGTCAGCAATAGCAGGGAGAAGACTTACGCTAGAAACACCACTAGTGACCCCCATAGGTCCATACTTAATTTCTTCTGCCACCTTACCTCCCATGCAGACATCGATCCTACTTTCATACTCATCCAAGGACATAGAGTATTTATCCATTGCGGGTAAGTGGAAAGTAATACCAAGAGCATTACCTCGAGGCATGATTGTAACCTTATGTAATGGATCTGTTCCAGGGGTAAACATAAGAACGAGGGCATGGCCTGCTTCATGATAAGCTGTCATCTCCTTTTCCTTCTGGGAAATAACCATGCTCCTTTTCTCGGCGCCCATCATTATCTTGTCCTTGGCCCATTCAAAATCCAACATGGATACTGCTTTCGCCTTTGCTCTACTAGCATGTACAGCAGCTTGATTGATGATATTTTCGAGTTCCGCTCCGGAAAACCCTGGTGTACCAGAAGCAAGTGTCTCGACGTTGACATCAGATGAAGCAATAATCTTTTGCATGTGATGCTTCAAGATCGCCAATCGGCCACGAACATCCGGTAGACCCACTACGATGTTTCGGTCAAATCGACCAGGTCGTGTAAGGGCCTTGTCCAGCAATTCAGGAAAATTGGTAGCAGCTAGGATGATAACGCCATTGTTCTGTGCAAATCCGTCCAGTTCAGTAAGTAATTGATTGAGAGTTTGTTTGGTATGCGCGGCATCCCGAGAATTTCGTTTCCCTCCTATAGCGTCGAGTTCGTCGATGAAGATAATGGCAGGTGATTTGCCTTTCGCGGAAGCGAAAAGCTCTCGTACTCGTTTCGCACCAACGCCGACATATATCTCGTCGAATTCACTACCAGACATGAAGAAGAATGGAACACCAGCCTCCCCGGCGACGGCACGAGCCAACAAAGTTTTACCAGTTCCAGGAGGTCCAACTAGCAGGACACCCTTTGGAAGTTTTCCGCCGAGAGTTGAAAACTTCTCCGGATTCTTCAAGAAATCCACGAGTTCTTGAAGTTCGTCCTTTGCTTCATCACAGCCATGCACATCAGTAAACCTAACGTTTTGGTGTTCAGCCTTGGCCTCATTATCGGTTTTGGCTCCTCCTGGCCTCGCCCTAACAAAGCTATTGAAGGTTTCAATCATTATAGAAACAACAACCAAACTGAAATAGGTGAAAAGTCCAAAGTAGAGGCCGAATTTAACCCATTTGAAGACGGCGCTGCCTGTACTCTCATCAACAATAACGTGCATAGGAGTGATTTTGTCGCCAGAGCCAGACGCTTGACCACGAGAAATAGCAATGTTACCACCCCGAGAATGAGCAGCAACTGCTTGACCGATAGCCTGCGTTTGCGCATTGCCGAGATTTCCTGATTGTCCGGAAGGAGTTACCATACCGCCGCCGTTCATTTGTCCTAGCATACCTAAAGCTCTGTGATATGCACTTTCACAGGTAGGGTTCGATGCGAAATGGCCGGTTTGATATCTGTCGGCGATGATTGCAGGCATATTTGCCTTCAAAAGCGCTTGATAGAAAGCATTCTGAGCTGTGGCACTCTTCGGGTTCTTGTTGGCAGTTTCTTCCAGATGAGAGAGTAGATTGTGTGACATACTGCCACCGAAAAGAGATCTTTGCTGGGTTTGAGAGAATTTGGTAACGGGTCGATGTGTCTGTGATCGCAAAGACGAAAACATAGACATTTGTCGACCATGCGCCATGGCCAAAATAGATGAAGCGGGAACCGTTAAGTTTGCAGTAGAGATAAGTTTGGGGACCGAGATGAAGGTGTTTCGAAGACTTAAGGACAATGAGTCAATGTGCGACCTTGCTGACGGCGCAGAGATCGATCTGGTCGAAAGCTGTGGTGGTGGCATTAGCGAATTCAGTTCAACGAGGGAAAGACGTTTTATTTCTACGAACCATTCGCGCCGATGACAAGGTCGTCTTCGCACAATTTATTTCTGGCACCTTTCGCACAAAGAGCCTCATAGGCGTAGCCATTTTAGACAAACCAAGAGATGGTGTTGCCATGACTGGCAGAACCAGATAGAGTAAGAAACCCCTCCTTCCAACCGCCACCGGTAAATATTATGAATATTCTGTCCAGACAACTTTAGTTGTCTGTATCGATATTGAGTCGACAAATTATAATAAATGAAGCTTTGTTGAACCTCGATGTCGAGGAAGTAATACTCGTTGATGCCAAAATGGACACAGAAGGCAAACTTATAAGTTGCAGTGCATCATGGCTGATACCGCAGCTTATTAATATTGATTGACTAACTATTTATGGCCTAGCTCATTACTGGCTCTGGATTGCCCCCCTCCCCCCCCTACCACGTGTTGAGTAATTCACTAGAGAGGATCGATCCGATAAATTAGGAGACAATTACTATTCTAATTTATTGAAAAGTGATTTTAAAGTTAATCTATATTTTCTTTAAATATTTTCGATAATATTATTTAGAGAAAAAGAAAGAAAATATAAATATATAAGCTTTTATTTTAATATTCTCTCTAATAATGAATTTATATCTATTTTAAAGTACTCGATAATTCGTATTATAGTTTAATAAGAAGTATTTATTAATACTTGAATCTATTTTAAAGATTTAACTTATAATATTATTTAGAAGATTTAATCTCTTTGAATTATTATAATACGAGAGAGACTAGTAGTAGAACTAGACTCAATATAATAATATTCAATAAAGAGTATAGAGATAATTACTAGAGAGCAACGACTATATAGTAAGTTATAGTATATCTAAGACTACTAAGCTAGCTAGAAACGAGGAGTAAACTCGTAATATAAGAAATAAGTATAATTAATAATACGAACTTGTTTTTAAACTAATAGTTTAAAGATTTATACTTTAGTTAATAATTTAAATCTTATAAAGTAAATTAATTAAATAAAAATAGAAATATATTAAACTAAATAAATTAATTATAAATTAGTAGTTTAATAATCAAACTAATAACTTCTTAATTTAAAAAAAACTAGATGATTTTACTAGTAATTTTTTAATAAAAAGATATATAATCTTTTATAGAAATTATATATAAAATTATATAATATTTTTATCAAAAATGAAGATTATTTAGTTTATTAGTTTGGATTTGTTAAATTAAACTAAACCGATTGCTAGTTTAGAATCAACAAATTAAACCAACTAATTGTTTAGTTGGATTTAATAAACTAAATCAACTAGTTGGATAGGTCAACTACTATCTACACTGATCACACCGGATTAAGGCCAGACGGAGGGTAGTGAACGAGCCTATAGTAGAAGTTACAGTCTTGAAAGTATAAATCTTCCAGTTGCATGATGTGTAAATATTTACCAGTTACCAGTTCGATTTCATATTCAAGTCTCAAACATTCAAAACATATGAATCAAACTCGGTTTTCTCTTCTGGAGTAAGTCTTAGCATCACTAGACAAAGAAAGTCTTTTCAAGATACAGGTCATATTATACTATATATTTAACTATTTACTAATACTATTGATACAAACAAGGTTTCCCTCCTTTCCAAATCGAATACAAAATTCCAAACCTAACCCCATATCCAATAACTAATAAACATTTAAATAAGTATTGATACAGATGGCAAGCCCGGCCTTGATCACCAGCCTCTAAACACAAGTGACATAGCACCGCTTCCTCATGTAGCAAGCAAATAGTATATAACATAAAAGAAATGGATTCGTGTGACTCGTGGCGCCATAATGCAGCCCTCTCATCATGATACCCTTCCTTAATCTTCCTCTCCATCCGGGACAATTATTAAATTTAGATTCAAATAAAGGAACGCTACTATAAAACAACAAGGGAATGAAAGCAGAACGAAAACTGCAAAAAATGTGACAAGCTAGCCACCCCATGCCGAGATGAAACGGCTGAATGATGTGCACTGGTAACAAAGGTATGGTCATCGTGGGATCGTAGCGGCTTGTCGATAGCTTGCGGACGAGATAAATTCGTGAATGTCGTGAATGTACTAGATATATCGCTGATAGACTCGGGAGAAGTGAAAGCTTTTGTTGATGAAATAGAACACACTGTAATTCTGTGCACCTCGGTCTTTGGGTATACGCCGTCAAATTAATGATACAATCGCTAAAAAGAAAGTTTTGAAACGAGCGTGTGTCGGTGTGACTGTTCAGTATTGTTATAAACTCTCAATGCGAGCACTGGGCATTTGTAACGATGGATCATCGAACGTCTCGAGCTTAGGCCATGGATCACTGAAGACAGTGACTTGAGGATACAATGGCACATGGCCGATGACCTCAGGTTGTTGATACGGAGTATTTTCATACCATTGGCCATGCTCCGGGGGTTGTGGGTATTGTTGTTGCAAATGATGCGGTACTTGTGCAATCGGTGACGGAATTGAATGGGGTTGTGGCAAATGCTGATGATGGTAATGAATCATTGGCTGGGTATCAGTTGGGGATTGACCGTGAAGGCCATAGGTAGGAACATGGACTGGGTGGTGGGTGTGCGTGTAGTATGACTCTTGGGAGACTGGGCTGCCGCGTGATTGAGAAGAGTAGCTACCAGGGCTGTTTTGCAACATCTCCTGGGGATGTCTCTCCATAGAATGTCGAGGGATGTGGTACGTCTGAATTGGAGTTGGGTTGGTGTTCAAAGTTGCAACACCAGGATTGTTCTGCTCCGGGACGTAGTAAGAGGCATGCTGCAGACTAGGCTGTCTTTGCATGATGTGATGATGCTGATCTGGAATGGGGCCATAAGATTGAACCCCTCCTGAAAGACTATGTCTGTGATTGTATCCTTGTGGCATTGGGTATCCATCATTTTGTTGATGCTGTCCAAAATCCGCGAATGAATGTGCTCGGTGCATCTGATGTCCATGAGGAACACCGGGTACTGTCAGGTGCTGCTGAGGCGGCCATTGAATTTGACTAGAGTGATGTCGAGGGGTGGTTGGTGACTCTCCGCTATCAGAATCGGATGTCTCGCCGTCATCAAGTTCCGATGAATGAATACCGCGTTGATGTGAACGTCGTTGATGCTTGACCATGGTCGTCTTTCTACAAAAGCTACCGCATGTTAGTACTGATTAAATGACGCTTTGACTGTGAGAACCAACCTCTTTAAGCAACCTTCATGTGCGCATTTGTAGGGTCTTTTGCCTGTGTGAATACGTCTATGGCGCGCAAGACTCGATGACTATATGATAAATTAGCAATGATCTCCACAAGTTACAATTACAATTCTTACGTCGGAAAATCTTTTGCCGCACCCAATGTGTTGACACTGATGAGGCTTTTCGCCGGTATGTGTTCGAATGTGCACGGTCAAGGCACTTCTTTGGATGAAGCTTTTCCCGCATCCTGGGGTTACGCATGAGTATGGTCTCTCATTGGTATGTATGCGATAATGACGCTGAAGGTCAGATTTCCTGTTAAAACTCTGTGATACACTGTCAGCTGACGTTGTATTCATTGTACCAGTAGATTCGTACCTTGCTGCATGTCTTCCAGTCGCATTGAAAAGGGCGTGCATTTTGCTCGTTCTCAACTAACTCCATGACGTCCATTATGTATTTCTGGAAGTATCCTGTCGAGGTCGATGTGTTAAGTCTCAGAAGTTATTTGGCAGGTTGTTTCCGAACTTGAGGGGGAATTTTGAGGGTTTTTGGTTAAATGATTGTCCGAGGATCTGAGATCTGAAAAGTACTTGATACACGGGTGATGTCGATAAGAGACTCGATGAGGGAATCGTGAGAAATAGCAAGCGTCCAGCGCAATAGCGTTGAGCGTTGAGCGTTGAGCGAATGTGACAAGTGGCGATCTAACTTAGAGATGGGCACTGAACAGAAAGTATTATAAAAGTTGATTCCACGGCGAGAAGGAAAGATACGAGAGATCTTGTAGACTATGTACAAGAATAACACGAAACTCGCGAGAATAACTGAGAAAGTCAGAGAAGTGAAGAATGTATGATTTGGGTGAATTATATCAAAATATGAGAGAAGGAAGAGGTCATATACATACTTCTTCGAGATGCGGGATGTGAGTGGAGCTTGTTGATCACTTCACCCAAACACGGAACGGTGGGGTGCTCGAGCAATTGGAGGGAAACTGGTAAAAGGGACTTTTAAAGTTGATGTTCCTGGGACCTGGATCTAGTTCTAGCTCATATCGTGCCGGACCATGCGAGTGGCTGGGCAGAAGATGTGAAGGTTCTAATTTCTCGGTAGGTAAACTTGACTAGTTGCTCAAAGGATAGGATAGTCTGCTTGTTTCGACGTCAAAGTGTCTTGGAAGTAGCGTGAATAATGTACGGTATTAAAGTTGCGAAACAAGGACCATTCTTGAAAGTAGAATCGTCGGGGATCCTAAAGGCGGCTCAGATGGTCGAGTCTACTTTTCTGGGGGAGTTGAAAAGGGATGATGGTTGTAGAAGTGACTTGTGGATACGGTTATTGCAAAATATGGACTGTCCAGTGGGAGTATGCTTGTTGATTCAAAGCTTTAACATAGAGATACTGGTAGCATTGCGCCTTTGATAAGATATGAGGTGCTATTAGGCCTTTTTATGACTCGTACCAGAGATATAGTAGTGAATAAATGGGATTCTTGTAAGTAAATACTCTTTTGTCTCCCTCGAAGCAGAAAGTATAAGGTGACGAGGGACCCCCGGCAGATATATTAAGCAGCAATAAGGTCGCTTCAATAAAGCAATAATGAATATGTAATAGGTAGGTATGTATAGAAAAGATGGATATAGAACCCGGAGACTAAGTATGATTTTCCCATCCGGATGAGAAAGATATCCTTGAGTTTTTAGGTGATCTCTCTTTCCCTCTCTCTCTCTC
>KI628826.1:0-36825 GCA_000503235.1 Sclerotinia borealis F-4128
CCACGTTATACAATCTCGCGAAGAAAGCAATCACGAAGCTCGATCACGAGATCTACCGAGCCGAACCTCAACTTGACAGTGATCTAGAAAGAAGACGACGGTTAGATCTGCATTTAGCTACGAAAGACGCCAATGTACCGATCTAAGAGGAGACCATTACTCAAGAAAAATTGTTGAAATTGAAAGAAATCATGGAAAGAATATGGTATAAACATATATTGCACCAACTTCTGTTGAACAATTTTCCCGCAAATTATAGCCATAGTGAGAATCAAGACATGATCACGGTTGTCGACATACCGGTATGCATCATATCTCACAATGTGTTGGCTTGCGTGGTTTATTCAGCCGTGATATTTACTTACCGCTTTTATCGTGCCAAAGCAAGAGGACTCGGACGTAAGGTTGTTGACTATCTTGTTATGTATCGTGGTATTTGCTTTTGTGGTTTCTTTGATGTTTCCGAGACTACTGTAGTTTGGTGATTACGGGAATGATGGCAGCTTGTGCTGCTGTTTTATCTGTTTTTTCATTCTAAATAGGATTGGTGCACAGCTTGGAATATGTATCATCAATACCATTCGTCACCATATTTCTGCGATAATTTTTAGTTCCGTCCACCACGAAGAAATGTCACGTTTGCGTTTCATACTTATTTAATATGAAGAAGAGATCCAACTTTAGGCCTGAAGTCTTCATTCGCAGTGTTTATAGTGCTACTTATTCAAATAGCTCACCTACTCCTTTGAACTGCTGTTGTTGCCCCAACATACAACTCTTCAGTATGATTCCTAGCCAGCGCCCAGTGGGCATCTAAAGTAGCACATTTTAAATGCTCACCTAACGGATACAATTCAGTCCACACCAATTGATCTATGATTTTGAAAGTGCCATTATAGCCTGTGATCGAATTGGAAGCAGGATCGAAATCTGCGGAAACAACTTTGACAAAGCCACGGGTGTGATTCTTATCCTGCTCTGATGCAGACACGAATGATGCAATAGCCGCAGAGTCGACCGTGAGGAAAGTTGTTGTGGATAAATTGGCTGGAATGAATTGCGAAGCGACCATGGTCTGGAAATGTCTGGTAATATGTTAGTTCAATGTTGTATAATGCAAATGAAAGTTATCGGACTTTTTAGCAGCGATAATGTCGCCCTCGGGTATGCCTGCATCGTCGGCATTTACCCAATACAATGTCGCTTTTTGCCTTATATCTTCTACCCCAACCATCCCATCCCATCCACTGTCTAATCCATCATTTAATATGTTGAGGAAATTCTTCCACACTTCGTCACTTTGCCCACTGTTCATCTTATAGATGACATATCCAAATTTATCAACATTTCTCAAATCTCTCACCCAGTCTTCCTCTTCTACTTTGGAAGGGTTTAATATTTGTAGTTGGGCTACTTGGTGTGCTTTCGCTCTGTCCAACATGTCCCATATACGTAGCGTGGCTTCCTGCTTTTGTACAAATTGAGGATGTTCATCATTCTTCACCCTCGCCTCGGTTACCTTTTCTATCTTTTCTTGATAATCAGCTTGAAAGTCGTCTCTTCTCGCCTTTTCAACTTCCTCATAAATGGCATTATTTTCTTGCCATGAGTCGTTTTCATTACTAAAAAGCCCGGTCATGTTTCCTTGTTCATGTCGATATACTCGAGTATAAATCCAACAGTATGCGGGGTAACATAGAATTCGGTCTCGATGTAGAGATCGAGAATTCTGTTCAAGACACGGGACTGATCTCGAGAAGTCAAGTAGATTTCAGCCTCACCAGAGATAGATATAGTTTGGTTCAAAAATTCGAAATAAGCTGTATTGTATAGAGGACGTAAGTTTGTGAATATAAAGCTGCGGGATTGGAAGGTCATGTTTTCATAAAGATAAGACTGTATGTATTCTTGCCATAGAGCTGACAGGCTATACACCGGTATGAATCTTCCGTTCTCAACTTCGAGTACATCTAATGCATCTTGCAGATAGTCCAATTCGATCCAGATTTGATTATAAATATCTCGCAGTCGACCTTGAACGGGAGGGGTGTGAAGATATTCAAATACATCTACTACGAGCTGTATTTGTGAAAGAGCGACCTCAACATTCTCTGGCTGTGAGAGAGAGCCATAGATGACCAGCGAGCAAGAGGTATTGGTGACATGCCATGCCATATCTCGAGATAGTCAGCTGACTGACATTAGTAAGGTGATTGAGACGAGAATTATTATTTAATAGGGTACAAATAGATATTAATAACCTCTTTTCTTCATCATCTCCAGATTCGGTTCAACAGACACGGAATCCTGGGCTGCTCGCAAAATATCATTCAAACCAGAAGCAACCATCATAATTCTGACCAAAGGCGGCGCACTATTCAGACTTATAGAAAGACCTTCGGAGCCGACGTGCTCGTTATACGGTTCAGGTGCCCACTCCACATAATTTTCGACAAATATTTCATATCTTCTTCGGGAAAGAGTGGTAAATTAGTTTTTCGATTTCCCGGCATATTACTAGAGACGGCCGCCGCTAGGAAATGAGTTACGGTTCCAGCTTCGAAGAGAGCAATGACTGCAATGTAGCCAGGCGGGGTTGGAGGTAGAGATGGAACAGCTAGATAGATGGAAAGCAAAATTGCGAAAAGCATTGTTAAGAAAATTAAGAAAACTTTAGATCAACATCCGCATCCGCATCGCCTTTTTCTCGTCCTAGACATGTTGTGAGCTGGGCTGACCTGAGTCTTGATGAAGAGGAGGTGGTTTATTCAGGCTTCTTATAGTTCTGAATGCATTGTGGAATGGGTGCTTTACACAGCTTTGTGTACCGGCATTCACTGATATAAAATCCTCAGAGATAGGGGTGGCATATCGACACGTGACTATGTTGCCACTGCCGCGTCCGAATCAACAACCACAATCGACATGTAGTTCTCCGGTCCGAGGAGAGTATCGCGCAGTCCTTTGTAATATCTCCTACAGTGGCATTGAAAATGCCGGCGCTCCGGCCGGCCGTAACTTGAGGGGCTAGGAATTCTGCCATTATTCACCGCTATCTCAACATCCGAGCGGTTGGTGAAACATTCAAACCGATATTTGTTCAACAGTTCCGCGGATCTTCAGCATTATTGGAAGAGTTGATGGAATATCAATTCTAATAAAAGAGGCTAGATGTTGCGGAAAACACTTGCGGCACGGCCCGGGAACCGTCCAAACTCCATCCCGAGTGTTTATCGTGTGAGCTAGATTTGTCACTAATTACTAGTGGAAGTCAAAATCTTCCTCACCGCTCGGCATTTGTTACATGTTGAACGCTGCTTGGTCAAGTTGAATCACTCGCAACACAGCATCTACCTTCCATAGCAATACTTTCTCATAATCCTTTACACATTCACACATTCATCTACACAGTACCGTACCATCACCAGCTATACTCACTAAAAAAAATGCTCGGCCGTATCCTCCTCACTCTCTCCGCCCTCGCCCAAGGCATCACTCCATTCATCGCAGATTTCAACCACACACACATCTACAACCCACGCTGGCCCCCTCACGCCAAATTTCATAATGGGCAAACACTCTCTATGGGTGCTGGACTCTGTCTCATCACTCTATACTATACCTGGCGCTTTCCAGCCATCTCAAATTCAAAGTCAAACTCAAATCCCAAATTGGGGATAGAGAAGAAGCAGCAAGCCCCCGAATCATCAGAGATGATGGCGACAAGAAAAATGACGCGGGATAGTATGATTACGGCGGCGATTGCAGGGACTTTGTATTGGGTCGCGGGGCTGAGCGCGATATTGTATCCGGGGAGTAAGGCGATAGATCCGGAGTTTGGGGATGGGTTTCCGCAGGCGATTATTTATCCGATCTTTGCGGTGATGGCTATTTTGGGGGCTTGGGTGGAGGTCAAAGGTTTGGAGAGGGTTTAGAGCGGAGGTCAACGAATTGGGGGTGAAGGAGGGGTCAATGAAGGCAAGAGATTCAGAGCCGGGAGAATGAAGTGAGAAATTCCTCTAGGAGGAGCATCAATGTCCGAGTTTGATTTGGACCTTGAAAGGGACGAGGCGATTATAACTCTAGATGTTTTAAGTTTTAGGCAAAGGGAAGATAAACCAAAAATGGGAACGATGAGATAGCTATGAAAGGAAGGGTATTGGATTTCTCATTTATATAACTCCATATCAGATGAGTCAACGATCTCTAGGGCATGGATTCCTACTTCATGGAATACCCGGTAAAACAATCTCTCCCTCCTTCGGTTGCACATCCAACTCTCCATCATCACGCCAAGGCGCCTGATGTTCCTCTGCAAACTTTCTTATATCATCAAAATTCTTACACTTATGGTCACGGTTGAAATCTGGATACAAATGAGTATGTTGGCCGGACATTGCCCAGAGATATGGATGTGCGTCTGTCTCAGCTGTGCACATTAGACGCTGTCGGATGGTATCTAGACAGTGATCTGTGGTAGAAATTAGTTGACAAGATCATCAAAAGAGGACAGGGTGCATACTTATATGTGCTTTCAAGACAAATTCTTCGTTTTTGAAAGGCCCTTCTCCACGTTTATGATAGTATTCAGAGTTATAGTAAAGGCCTTGTCGGAGGAGATTCTACATAGTGTTAGTGTCAAATCACGACCTGTACAATCATATGCTATGTAGAGTGGGAAGTCTCACCAAACAATGCAATTGATGTAGCACCTCAACCGTGGCAGGATACCCAGGACCTCCATCTTTCTCATCGACTCGGAAGTGATCTAGTGATATCCCTGCTTTGGGTGCATCTTCTGTTGGGATGATTATCGCTTTGTCTATTCAAATATGTCAGTATCAAAGTTGATACTGTTTATAGAGATTGAATGGGTGGTATACAATTCGTCCCAAGATTATACCATGCTTGATCGACTTCAGGACTGGGATCTTCTCGGTATATGGTATTGGTGAACAGTGAACCGTTGAACCGGACAGTTTCGTATTTGAGTTCGACTTTGTCGAGTACGGGGCCTGTATGAATCAGTATATATGTCATGTGTTTGAGGATATCATGAAATTTGGGTAACTGACTCCAACTTTGACTCGTATGCTTAGCACACGTTTTGTCTAGATTTCCTTGGGATTGATATGTGATAAGATATGTCGCGGTATTTGAGAGTAGCGTGATCACGATAATACATGGTATCCAGAAATAAGTTTGTGCCTTTGACGACGTGGTGGTTCTGAGGGAACCTCGAGGTGAAATGTGAGCTTTCTCAGTTGCCGGATACTCATTTTTCAGATCTGCCAAAAATGGTACGCTTGAATCATCTGAATGTCCCATATTTGACTTTGACTGATGTTCAAAACCTCCAGACATGAGCATGAGTTTCATTGCAAGAAATTCAGCCTCTTAGTGAAATGGTAAACTCGAAAGTGCTTAGACGTCTTTGCAAAAATGTCATTGGGAGCACAAAATACAGCAAGGTCGTCACCACACCCCCACTCATTGACGTTTTCTCTATGATATCAAGAAGAGATCCACGAATATATATCTACCTTCTACATGCAGTATTCCGCGCCAATATCTCACAATCAGAATTCAAGATACTGTCGAGAGTAAGCACTACCATTATCTCTACACCATAATCTTCACGTACTTCCCAGATGCCACCTTTGATAAGGATACGAGAGATCGTCACGGCCGTATATTGTACGGACGAAGTACGAATAATGTACGGATGGTGAACAAATTGTGAACAAATGATGCAAGATACGTTGATTTACACGTACAAGCTTAGTGGCTCTAGAGCGTCCATGCATTTTTGTGGGTTGAAGGATCGCCAAGGCTGATACCTCCTTCCCCTTAAAGCCAAGGTTTGAAGCGAGCCCCGTAACCGCACGCTACCTCACCTCGTGGTATCTGCGTGGATGGGTAGATTGTGGATCTTTGATTGTTGGATTTCACGGCACGCCGGGTTTGCTGGAAATTTATGATAAGATATGATAAGATATGATAAGCAAGTGTACACTGTACAGTACGAGAGATAAATCTGGCAATCTTAGCATTGAAGGTTCTGTGCCAGATAGCGAATCATAAATTTGATGATGAGATCTCAAAGATAAGAGGATGTTGGACAAGTGGTACAATTGCGCAGATATTGTGATTTATTTGCTTCAGACAACTAGAAAAAGACTATCCTCATGATCTACCATCCTCTCTCACGAAAAGATATTTTCCACTCCGATTGGTTTAAAACTAAACTCCCTCCTCCTACTCTACCACATACCCTACATCAAAAGCCTTCTCGGCTTCTCGCTTTGCTCCGACGGTGTACCCTACATCATAAGCCTTCTCAGCTTCTCGCTTTGCTCCAACACTATACCCCCCATCCCAAGCCTGCTCAGCTTCTCGCTTCTTGGCTCCCACGGCATATAAAAGGTTTGTAGCTTCCTCAGGTTGTGCATCCCGCTGTACCGCATAGAAAATGTTTGAAGCTTCTTCCGGTTGTGCATCTCGTTGTACCGCATAGAAAATGTTTGTAGCTTCCTCAGGTTGTGCATCCCGTTTTACTCCCACGGTGTACCCGCCATCAGATGCCGTTTCACTTTCCCGCTTCTCGGGTCCCACTGCATAGAAAATATTGGTAGCTTCCTCAGGTTGTGCATCCCGTTTGACTCCAACGGTGTAGCCGCCATCGTATGCCTTCTCTCGCTTTTCTGTCATTGTTGTTAGCATGATATTCTGTGCTCGAGTATATGAGTAGAGTAAATTTACGCACCGATTGGAGTGGGGAGAGCGATAGATACACTGAGCAAGCTCAAGGCTGTTAATGCGAATGTGATCTTCATGATGATAGAAAGATGTGAGGGTGATGTCTGAATGGATGTTTGAGTGAATGTTGAAGTGATTGGATTATGTGCTAAATCCGAATTCCTCTCTCATTTTAGGATGTGTGAAGAGCTATATATAAGAAGATATTCATTCGGGTGTCACATATGACTATCTGACGTGCTTTTTACCTCCTTCCTAATTCTGTGAGAGTGGGATAGCTGCAGGATAAGGGTGTAGATGCATATTCAAAGGATCAGTTTCCCATGCATAGGTATCGAGATAAAGTCTATGTGCCGCAAACGGTGAGGATTATCTGCAAGGCTAGTTGCATGTCACTATAATCATACGAGTCCTCCAATGAGGTCTTCGATTCTTTCATTAGCTGCTTCATCTTTGCTCTCTTTTCGGACATTGCTATCTCTCCTGTGATTTCTGAAATCAAGTAGCCAGCGGAACTTTCGGAATCGGATGAGAGACTGCATTCTTTCTTTCTAACTTTTTGAGACGGTTCCTGATTCCAACCTTGTCTCATTGTCTCTTGCTCTCGAGACCTTCGACAAAATATGGTGGTTGGTCGTGAAAACGCAAGAAAGACATTGAGCACCATGGACTCAAAACGTGTGCGATATGACCAGCTTCCACTTGAAGAAGATTCCGTCCCACCAGAGAAACCAAAGACCACCTCCATTGCCCGAAAACTTGTCCACGGACTACTATGTTCAGCACTCGTCTCCTCCATTATCATCGGTACAATCTGGGTATGGACCCATAGACATCCAAACCTACCTCAGCACATCGACTGCGGTACCACAACCGAAGAAGCCCTCTCAAAAGGCTGTATCATGGAACCCATGATATATGGCTGGGTTCCCCCAGAATGTTATTTCGACGACCTCAGCAAACAATACTCTCCCTTCGAAGACCGAGAATGGTACACCGATGATAGCTATTCGATCCGCATACCACCTTCAGATCTCTGGGCTGGAAAGAGAAAACATGTTTTTACACACAAATATCACTCGACACATTGTTTTTTCCTGTGGAGGAAATTGGCGTTGGGTGTTGCGAGGAGGGCGGCTTATTTGGATGATAAGTCGTTGGAGTTGGAGCATGCGGATCATTGTTCGGAGATTCTGGATCATTATGGAGGGGAGACGCTTAATTCGACGAATGATGTTGTGTTGGGGTTCCATAGATGTGAGAGATTGGCTTGGGTGTAGGAAATGAGCGAGGAAGAAATATTACCAGTGGAAAGGGAATTGCAATGTGATATCAGGGTGGAAAGTAGAGGCCGTTGATTAGATACTATATAAAACTCCATGTATACATCGGTATACTATACAACTGCATTGAGCCAAGAGTAATCCGTTCCTCGAAGTGGTGGATCTAATTGGATGGCATTTCCTGTTCCTTGGAAATGTTCAACTGGATGTTTTGCTTCCAACGATTTCACGTTGAAAAACATGAAGCGTCAATGAGACATCGACTCTTCAAACTACCCAAACATCAAAATATATTTGAAAAAGAGTTGAAACAGTAAAAGTCAATCCCATTAGTCAAAGAAAGAGATCATGTTAGATACTGCCATCCTCTCACGCTTGTTTCTCTCTCTTCTTCTTCTTCTTCTTCTTCTTCTTCCTCCTTCTCTCCTCCGCATCAATCACTGAAACCATCGATTCGATTTAATCCAATCACGAATATGTTGGCATGAGGCATTTCACGATAGAGAGCATCAGTTTAACCTCCACTTACCGGTAGTTGGGATTATCATAGAAAGAGAAAGCGTGAAAGTTTATTGATCCATGATACTTAATGATACTCACGGGAGCTCTTGGAATCAAATAAACGTCTCCAACCTACTGCTACATTATTACCGGGGCTTTTAGCTTAACTCGAGGAGGTACAGTATTACCGAGATTCTATCAACTTTGATATCGAACTTGTTGAATGTATCATTCATACCACCTTGCAAGCCAAATTCAAAGGCATAGACTCAAGGATTTGATACGAGTATGCGCGATTGAGGTGAAAACCAAAATTGTGTCAATGCATTTCATTTCATATCATTTGATTCCATATATCCTTGAATTCCCACCGAAAAAAACGACCAAAGTAACTACACCAAGAACACCTCGTAAACATTAGACTACAAAACCCAGATACCTTAACAAATACAACCTCTCTTCTAGCCTAAAACACAAACAAATAACTCATCCATCCATTCTTGCCTTCTTCTTCTCCTCATCCCTCACCCCTCCCCCTCTCTCCTCAAAGCCCAAACACTTTTTCCACACCCTTACCT
Source organism: Sclerotinia borealis F-4128 (assembly GCA_000503235.1). Classification (NCBI taxonomy): domain Eukaryota; kingdom Fungi; phylum Ascomycota; class Leotiomycetes; order Helotiales; family Sclerotiniaceae; genus Sclerotinia; species Sclerotinia borealis. Next base: position 9,122 of record KI628826.1, read on the forward strand.
ACATACTCAAAAGCCCCGCAACGCCCACCGCACCCGCAAACGTGATCCAGCCCACCCCCACAATACCCACCGCACTAGAAGGACTCGCACTCGCACTCGCCGCTGTCGGCGAAGTCGTAGCACTGCTACTCGAGCTCGAGCCCGAATTCGAGCTTCCAGCCTTGACGGGTGCAAGCGTACCGCCTACAAGTCCTGCCGGGTTCTTGGTCGCATCTGTGCTAAGTTTCTTTGCTGCCGCCGCGAACTGGGCTAGGGTTTTGGTGTTGTCGGTTCTTGTTTTGATGTTAAATTCAAAGGGAAATGGGATATGAGGGACGGAAGGATAAGAGAGGAGAGGAGAGGAAAGGAAAAGAAATACTCACGGCACGTTAACGGCCCCAACCATTCCACTCTCGCAATGTCCTGGCTTTCCGCAATAGAACCAAATTGGCTTTGTATCATTGACCAATACACTAAAGACGGAAGGGTTCCCTTCGTTGCTGGTGGTGGTAAGGGGCCCAGAAAAGAATCCGGAACCGTTACAAGGCGAGCCAAATATGGCTTGGGCGACGGAGTGGGTTGCGGGATAGAAGTGGAATTCGAGGGTTGTGTTTACGTCGGCTTTTGTTTCATTGGGAGAGAAAGTGAGTTGGCCACCAGCACCAACGCGAATGGTGTGTGTTGGGTCGGAGGGGGAAGTGCTGGTTGTGGTAGATGGAGTAGCAGCGCTAGAGGAAGAGCTAGCACCGCCGGCGCCGTATGCAGCAAAAGTGAAGGGGAGAGCTGCGAGGAGGAAGGTAGCTTTGCTGAATTGCATTGTGAAGTATTAATATTTATCTGCGATATGGAAACCAAAGATTATGTATTGATTGATTAAATAGACAGAAAAGTAGAAAGGACTAAAAATATGCTGAACGCTTTTGAGCTTGGAAATGATATTAAGATAGAGATTGAAATGAGATGCGAACTTAACAAAGACAATAGCTCAGTTATACAAAAATCACACCACTCCTCTTTCTTCTTTGATGCTATAAATGTCGCACTCAAATAAATTACTCACGATGACATCCTCAAAATAAGGTCCTCGCATTTCAATGCATCCGAAACCGATGCACAGCTTATTAGCCGCTACATATTGGTCCCCAGAATATGACCCCAAATTTCGGTTCACTCATCACCAACCGAACTTCAACTATAGTTGTCCTGCATGTACACCGGGATGAAACCAAAATCCAACACACCCCTAACTCTAGGGCTGACAGAACAGCATCTGATAAGTTCGGTTCCTTTCATCCGAACCATCCAATAATATCCAAAATATTGATGTAACCCAATGTAACATATGAACCCTGTGTGGGGATCTATTTTGATCCCCCGCGCTAATCTCAAACAGAAATGGCTAATGATGATCGACTTTGATGCAAATCTGACAGGAGAAAGTCGTTGCCGAGAAAACCCTCTTGCAACTACATGTAAATATCGGTAGCTGGCTGGAATTTTGAAACGTGATCTGAAGAGGGCGCAGCAGATGTCTTTCATGTCTTATTCTTGATTTGTACGTTGGTATTCCTTTGTGACCCAACGGCCCGAATGATGGCCTCTTAACTGCGGAAAAAAATCAACAAGCAGCTAAATTTATCGTTCTTTTTTTTAGTGAAATCATCAAGGGGAATGAAGTACCAGAACAAGTGTTTCTGACTATACATCATATAGATGTTATTCTTATGTAGAGCATTGTCGTGTTTCATGGCCGAAGTTGTTTCCGGACGATGAGTGATCTGTACCTCTCGAGAAGGATGTTGTTCAACGGTTATACAAGGATTACCTTCGTGATGTGGCAGCGTCTTATCTTTTCCAAGAATGGTCAGTCTGCCTGGCCATGTATCAACTTCTCCATATATGGGTTTGATTATAGAGGCGAAGCTAAATATAAAACATGGTTGAGTAACCATTCGATGAAGCGTTGAACATGTGTTGCTACGTTTTGTCAATTTTAGCCCTGAGATCATCTTATTGGAAAATCATGATCGCATATAGGGGGAGAAGTCATCGAAGTAGTATATCGACGATCCTTTGTTTGTCTTGTGTCTGAAGGATTTCAAGCGGAACACATAATATATGATTCCAATCCGGGCCTAACGTTTTAATGATGGCGAAAATATCATGATCTGCTAGACCTTCAAGCCACCAAAGTCCCGACACGAGTTTAATAAAGGACATATAATAAGCGCAAATAACAAGTGCTCTCGGCCGTTTGCTTTTGACTAAATCTGTGAATTCGACGGGTGTGAAAGATGGCCATGAGATGATGCGAATATACAAAGGTTCGCCAAGTTCATCCTGACGAAGACTTGCATAGAGGTTACCGAGAGCATCCAAAGTTTGACAATATACCTCCAAGTCTCCAAAGTCTTGATCGCTGGGGTCCATGTATAGCATGTCTGTTAGAGCAGTGGGGACCATCGGAATAGTGAGTAGATCATTCAAGTTTCGGACGAAAAGTGGACCGACAGAAGTTGTGGTGTTGAAACCTCCATCCGGGGTTTTCATCGAAACGATAAGACGCAATCCCGTATATAAACCCATCCAATTTACTACCGTGAGTTCATCTTTGTCATCCCGGTCTCCTGAAGCGAGCACTACAAGGAGTAATGCCATTACAAGAACTGCCTCGTAGTTCTTCGAGTCTTTAGTAACGGTCATTACTGCATTGCGATAATCACGTAACGCCTTTGCACGGTAAAGAGCTGTTTGCCGTTTATGTTCCTCATTCTGTGGAAGTAGATGTTGGTTGTGAAGAGATGCCAACCCCAACATCCCGTTCATGAGAAATTCATTCTCAAAAGCAAGAGATGGGACAGCTACTTGCATTACATGACAAGCTTCAGGTCCGAGAGCTACAATTTGCCCTGTATATGTAGAATAATGATGCATCATACGTACATCCATCATAGAAAGCACCTTGGTAGCTGTGGCTATTGGAGGGAAAGGTGAATTCCTGAAGTCCCACGAGATTTCCACTGCGTGAACAGGCATATCATGAGTACCGCGTTTTTCCAAAGAGGTATTTAGCTTTGGATCCGTTCTACTCGAAGTAACATTCGCCTTTGCAGGCTTTTCTAAATAATGACAAGAAAGCTTTCTTATGTCACAATGGGAGCATTTCGGTTTAGCTTCATCACACTTTCATGGATGGTCAGTGACCATAAACCACAAGTGGAGTATTCATTGAATATACCTTGATCTTTTTTGTCTTGCAAGTTTGACACCCCGCCCTCGACTTCTTATGAGGTCTCTTCGTGGTGAAAACTGTTGCCATCTTGTTCTCGAATTGATATATTCCTTTAAAACGTAAATGTACCAGAAGTTGGTGCCTAGTTAAGAAAGGTTGGCATTGAGTGAATACTTGTTAGAGTGCAGAGGTCCTTGAGCTGAGTTTGATACGAAAACATCGAATCATAGTAGCAAAAGTTCCTTCACTCACAGCAAGCGAAAAATACGAAATCCGATGCTGGTGATGGCAAGTTAGAACAGAATAGCAAAGTAGTGAGTTTGTTGGTCTTTTGCTAGATGACAAGGGGGCGGTTCGCTCGCTCGCTGTAAGATGGAGGAAAGGAAGAATGTTATCTGGGTCGGTTTAGACGAGAAGCCACAGTTGACTCTTGACTGAAGCTGCAGAGATACAAAGTAAAAACACTCAGAAAGATGTGTACGAGTATGAGTACGTAAAAAGCGGAAAAAAGTCAACATTTGTATTTTGAGCCTTGCTATTTTGGCATCGGGGCAACTGGGTAAACCTCGGGATATGTCGGATGCCGCTTATTACGGCCTTGGGACAAAACATGTGGGTAAATTAATCACTCACGTGTTCACGCGTCTATATACTATTAATTATCAGCCTTGCATCAATCAAGAGCTTACAAGCTTAATTAATGTTCATCAAAAACAAGCTGGAAAAAGAAGTAAAAGTAATAACAAAACAAGAATGGTTGCCCTATTTACTCTACCAAACGAATTGGTCCTCTCATCCTTATCTTCTCAATTTCCATGCAGAGACCAACAAATTCGCTCTCTGGCTACTTTACTTTCTGTAAGTCTTCCTTTAGTCTACAGCTGTACGAGTATATCGGAATGTACACTTACCTATAGGAATCAAATTACAGATCCAGACAGCTCCAAGCAGAAACCTTGTACTCCATGGACTTGAAGCCACGGGCAAATCTACGATAACGAAGGCCATCCTCGAAGCACTATCAGCTAATTCAGTACACAATGGCATTTCCGAGGAGCATTTCAACGATGAACTACAATATGCCATAATCAAAAGCGCAGAATGTATATCTGGAAGACACTTGTTGGAGCAAACCATAGGCGCTGTTGCGAAAGCAGTAGAATGGAGGGGGAACATACCAAGATGTGAGAATCTTGCACAATTAGTGGTCGAGGTTGGAAAATTACTCGAAGGTTGGACTGCCACAAACGAAGCACAAGCTGCGAAGCAGAGATTCGTTCTTGTTTTTGATGGTATCGATCGACAGAAAGAAGCTCCTCCGACTATGCTACCAGCACTAGCTCGAATGAGTGAAATTGTATGTTCAATCCCAACTTTAATTAGCGCAGTCTGCATTCTAACAAACAATAGATCCCTAATCTTACCACAATATTTATCACTACAGTTCCCCGACATAGCTTCTTTCACCTCCCTGGCATTCCTCATATTCAATTCCCGTCATACAATAAATCCGAACTGGTGACAATTCTCTCTCGAACCTGTAAACCCTCACCTCGACTCCCTGATGGTTCCAAAGAAACCTCGTCCGTTTGGGAACGCTTCCTCCCCACAATCTACGACTCTCTTTCCAAACACTCAGGTCGTGACCTACTCTCGTTTCGCACAGTTTGCCTCCAATTATGGCCTACCTTTATCCAACCAATATTGAATGGAACATACACATCTAACGAATTCTCCCGCCTTCTCATCGCCAATCGTGCCCTTCTTCAAAATGACACATTTCTCACGCCATCTGTGCTTGCTCCTACCACGTCCAACTCTCTGGCAACAACGTCAATCTCTAACACAAGCACCACTCAGACTCAAGCCGAAAACAAAATAACAACTCATCTCCCGTATCACACTCGGCTCCTCCTCATCGCCTCCTATCTTGCTTCCCATAACCCCCCTCGCACAGATCAGTACCATTTTCTCCAACAAACCTCAACCTTCAAGCGTAAAAAGCGCGGTGGTGGTACCGCCCTCACTGCCTCCACTTCCCGACCTGGTATTTCCAAATCCCGCAAAATTCCTCGCAAACTTCTTGGGCCCCAAGCATTTGTCCTAGAAAGAATGCTCGCCATATACCACGTGATACTCGAGGATGCCGATGGGCGAGGCCGCTATTCATCTACAAATGGGGCTGGCAAGATGAAACTCAAAAGGTTGGGTGCAGAGCAAGCTGATATACAAATGGCCATTGCGACACTAGCTAGCTTGCGCTTGATCGCTAAGATGGGGAGTGCGAATGCGGGGGATACATTGGATGGAGGAAGTAGATGGAGAGTCGCGGTTGGGTGGGAAGTAGTGAGAGGGATTGCGAGGAGTGTGGGGGTGGAGGCGGAGGATTATTTGGCGGAGTGATTGCCTGCTTGGATCTTGAATAACATGATCCAATTAATGAAGTCACACACAACACACTGGAGAAGGCTCCACAAATGATGTAGATGCGCAAGGAACGAAAGCTAGTTCTTTCCGTGTAGGCTTTGGTTTATCAACACTATTGGGGGATCTTCTGAAGACCAAGAAGAATGACATAGTATACGGTCAAAGCAATAGGCTGTTGTGGTAATTAGGGCTATAGAGATATATGAAGACGGCCACGGCATCCTACAACCGACGCTCAACCTAGAAATCCGATAATTCGGTCAAAATGCACCAAGCAAAGAGACTTCGAATGAAGAAGCTTGGTGGTGTTTTGAACTACATAATATAGAGATCAGAGATCAGAGAACCATCATCATATCACTAGTATGTATGTAATATCTAATATAATATAATATAAATGCAATCACTATGCATCATCATCTCTTCATCTATTCATCATCATCTCTTCATCTATTCATCCTCTGCTTATAGAGTTATAGTATTCTACACCCAGACCCCAACCCATAAAAGTCATGCACAAAATCTCAATTATCTCATATCTCAATTTGTGTCTTTTAATTCTCCTATCAATCATATTCAAACACATTTATACAATACAATAAGATTAACAGCTCGCTTCCATTGATTTATTTCCTTGGTATCGGTATCAAAAAGAAAGAAAGAAAAGAAAAGACGTGCAGTTCCGCAGATCCAGTTCCACAGTTCCAAAGCCATCCATGAACTAAAACGCCTAAATGCTCCTCCCTGAGCTGATTTTAGCGACCGATTGATGTGTTTTGTTTTACTTCTCTCAAGTTCATCTTATTCTTCCTGATTGATCTAGTTGTAACACTACCCAGCTTCTTCTTCATTTGAAGTCTCTTTGCTTGGTAGGTTCATGCGATCCAATCATGCCCTCCTTCACATATCAACCAGAAAAGGAAATTCCATATAAGACAAATCAATCCAACCCAATGCCTTCATCAGTACAAGTTTGTATTAGAAAGCTTTACCACCCACACCCTCACCAGCCAAAACTCTCAAATGTCTTTCACTCAATTCGCTTTTCAAGCCCATACTGGCACTTTCCCTACTTAATCTATCCCAATGTTTCAGTCCATTCCTAAGTTTCTCCTGTCTCTGCTTCAGTTCCTCTCTCAGGACCTCTGCTTCATCTTCCTTTTTCCTAAGACGAGCTGCTAAATCTGTGGGGATGCCAGAGGCTGTTGGGTCAATCCGTCCCCCGGGTATGATGGGTGGAATACCTACCATTGCTGGGTGAATACGAAGACCCGATGAAGGGCCTGAGATGGAACCGCGGCTATGGTAGATACTGGAGGAATGTTGAAGAGAGGGACGAGATGGGATTGTGGTACCTGCGCGAGGGCCAGTGGGAATACCGGATGGATTTGTTGGTGCAGCAGGTGGAGTGTCTCTTGCTGGAGAGGGAGAGACACTTGGTGGAGGTCGAGGTGGAGGCAGACTAGTTCTTGAGCTTAGTTCCGCATTGGGTCGAGCTAGTGGCGCTGCTCCCCAAGATGAGGTATCTGGACGACTGTAACGGTCGATGCTGAATGATGATCGGCCACCTCTCATAGAAGCCGAAGGACCACGAGGTGGGGCGTAACCGCGTGGGCCAGATGGTGGAGCTATGGGACCAGTACTCTCAGAACCAGACCTCGAATTATAGGATGAAGAAGGTCCGGATGGAACAGGTGCAGTGAAGGTGCGACCGCCACTAGGTCCAGTTGGAGCTCGGAAAGTTACCTCTGTACCCCGAAAGGTTGCAGCTGGACCTCGAGGAGGCGATCTTGGAGCTGTAGGACGAATTGGTGAGCGATCCTTCGGGGTAGATCTTGCAGATTCTAATTCTCTTTGTCTGTATGCTAAACCCAGGGGAGATCGATCTCTTATGGGTACTGGTGAGCGTATTGCTTCACGAGTTGCTGCTTGCGTCAAAGCTTGCCTGCTAGGGTGGACGGGTGGAGATGATCGACGAGAATTGGTGCCAGAACTTCGACCTGATGATCTTTCCGAATCGCGAAGTGCTGGAGAAGGAGACCGACGTCTGATTGGGGATGGTGATCTTCGGCGTAAGGGTGAAGGTGAACGACGTCTCCAACTTTGTGAGCTTGGTCCGAGGGGAGTTCGAATATCTCTGGGGTCGCGACTACGAGAGCGTGGGCGCCATGAGCCTCTGGGGCCAGGAGGTGGTGATCTTCGAGGAAGGGGCGATCTAGCTCGGATGGGGGATCTAGCTCGCAGAGGTGTGCGATTACGATCGAATGGTGATCTTGATCGTCTCCTAGAAATTCTTAGCTTTGATAAAATCCAATCTCAAGTAATATTAAATTATTACCTCTCATCTCTTCTTGGAGATCTGGGTCGCTCTCTGCGGTCATCATCTCGTCTAGGAGAAAATCTTCTTGGACTTCTGGCTCTCAATGGAGTTCGGGCTCCCCGAGGTGGAGATCTGGGTCTACCGCGCCAAGTCATATCTCGAGGTGGGGATCGGTCTCTTGCGCGATATGGAGGTGTTCTTGACCTACGTCTTGGTGAACGATCTCGGCCGCCAGGATGATAACTATCGCTGGCTAAAGGTGGAGTTCGTCTGTCTCTGCGGGGTGACCTGTCTCTGTCGCGGTCGGATCTGAAAGTGTCGGCTCGCGGTGGTGAGCGTCGGTTATGATTAGGTCTGTATGATTCACCCGCCCCCAGCCTTGTGACTTCGCCATCACCTCGAATATCCAATCTAGAAATATTATTAATTAGCATAACTTCGCCTGCCAACCCAGTCATTTGCCCATGCAAGTAATTTAATTTCGGCTCCGTAGGGTACCCAATCGCAGGTGTAGCAGAGGTCCTAGACTTGAGACTCTGTACGTATTTCTCGCGGCTCAGTATCTCATCCTCCCCTACAAATATGCTATCATCCAATATAGATTGCGCACTGTTCGAACTTTGAGCTTCATAATTCCAATCCATCTGAGCCATAAGGTTATCGAGAGCTACTAATTCGATGTCTTCTTCGGTGTCGGCCGGTGTGTGTGTTGCACCATTGAAATTTTCGTCGGAGCCCATTGGCTGACCAGAGCTTATAGTAACAAGTGATTCGTCGATACTCGTAAGAGTACCGCAGCTACCGCTCTGCGAGCTCCCCTCATCGCTTGTGAGTTCATGCGCTTCACGGGGTAGTTGAATAGAGAAAATTGGGTCCCCATGCGAGATGTTTCGGATGGAGTCGACAGCGGAACTCTTGCGAGCTTGAATTGTAGCTTCAACCACAGCCTGAGACATAATCTTGTACTTTCCTGATCGCGCGAGACTGATATAATGTTCGTCCCGCAGCGTCTTCCTTCGGCAGTATTTCTTGCCCTCTAGCAAGCCTCGACCGTTGGGGCGCTTCCTGCAGGCGCAAACGTGGAAACCGGGAGTATTGTGTGACCAGATATTCGCGGGTTCTTTGAGCATAAATTGATGTGCTCAACTTGTATGTCACCGTCGAACCAGTGACGCAGAGCTTCTGAGTCTCCTTCGGGGTCTAATTCTGGGTTCGTTGGAAGGACGACGGTAGCTATGCCCATTCTGTAGACAGCGTATCCTGTGAGGCTTTGGTTCTTCTGTCGATGTCGCAAGTTTCTCGAACGTCTTACGGTGGTCCGGCAACAATGTATGCCTTCAAACTCAATATACCTTGTCGCTGCCCGAATGCTATATATACGTGAATGAAGTAAATAAGAACTAACCTTCTGTCTCGACCTCTATCCATCTTGAGCTCCTGCCGATATCACTGCAGGTAATCGAACCTTCTGCAAGCGAACTGATATTGTTTTATATATCAATAACTATGTCGTCTCAAGTCCTCTTACGTTATCAGATCATGAAAGTCAAATGTCGTTTATTCTCTTAGGTTGAATTGAGGATGTGATGATAATCACATCGCAGTTTCCAAGTTCCAAAAACAATTTCCGAGCTGTCATAATGTACGCTAGCGGCCGCTTTGCTTCGATGGATCAGCATATCACGTGCCGAGGGGAGAGTTGAACAAAGTTCCAATTTCTTGAACCCAATGTAGTTGAATTATAACAAGATAAATTGGACTTGCTCCATCAAAAATTCGGTTCGCATATATTTCTTCGTTCCCTCACCAGTATTCTGATATTACATATACAAAGCACCAATAGTGCCTTTGCCATCCCCATCAACGCTGTATTACTTCCCTCTTATCTTAAAATCGGTAGGACCTCTCCCTTTTCTCGCCTCGCTTCTCTTCGTCTCTCTTTTGCTTCTTCCTACTCTCTTGAGCAATCATATCACTCAAATCTTCCTCGTATTGCCAAGCTCCTCGTTCCTCTTTCTTTTGAGCCTCAAACCTTCGTTTAACTTCTTCCTGACTTATACCATCCTCAGTGTGTAGAGAGTCTGGATCCAATGCAACATCTACATCTCCTGGCTTCTTCCTTTTCCTGGTATCTTCTTGTCCTAATACTGGTAAATGAGCATTTTGACCAGCACGAACATCATAAGCTCTTTCACCACCAAAGAATCCTTCGGCGCGTATTTGACGTTCAGGAATGACGGTGTAGGCAGATTTGGGGTGCGTGGACTCTTCAGTCTCGGTTCCTCTCTTTTGTTTGCGAAGATCAAAGTCCCCACCAACACTCATATCACCAGGGTATTCTGAGGGTACAGTCGAAGCCATGCCATCTGGTGTTTCCATACCACTGGGTGTTTGTAGACCGCCAACGTCCTCCTCCTCGTCACCTTCTTCTTCTTCCTCGTCACTCTCTTCTTCTTCAGACTCTTCTTCGGGAGCTTGTAATTCGCCCCACAGTGTTCGCTCAATAGGTTCACCTGCTTGATTGTTAACTTGTGGTTGAAGAACACCAAATATATCTCCTCCATAAAGGGGTCGGTTGAACTCATCCACCGGTGGTTTTCCAAAACCACCAGGATGAAATCCCCAAGCGCCACCAGGTGGCGGTGGTGCATTCAGGCCGGGAATTTTAAGTGAAGGATATGAAGGCGGTGGACCGAAACGCTGTTGGTTGATCAACCATGGAGGCGGAGCTCCAGGTGGGATATTTAGTGCATCTTTGAGGTCATCGCTCAACTCGCCAGGGCGCAAATGTCGTAGATTCGTCTCATACTCCTTTCCCTCGTAGTAGACCTCACCATAGCGTGTTAGTTCCGGCTTTGTTTGAAACCGGAAGAAGGCTTCATACAACTTTTGATAATCAATATCCAGTTTTCCCATCTTTGGCTGCACCCTTTCCCGTTGCTTCTGCTTCAAACTAGCTCCGTCCTGTTTTTCCAATACTGCATCGCGCATCTCAGCGATACCCGTTTCCTGAATAAATTTGGGAAGAGCAAAGGGGGGCTTCTCGACACCACGTTTCGATGACAAATACTCGCGCTTGAGAGACCAGTGGTTTGGTACTGGTACGACATTTCGGTATGATTTGATATGCACGAGTAATCGAGGATCCGATGCTGAGGTATCTGTCCAGTCTACAAGCTCTGGCTTTCTCACAAGCGCTTTCAATTCCGCAACAGAAAGCTTGTCTCTCTCCTTTCTCTTCTTTTTAGATAATTTGAGTTCTTTATCTGCCTCTTCATCCTCGTCCGGAATTCCGTCATCTTGAACGAAGAACATTTCGCCCTTGTCGCCAACGTCTGCGTCTTTCGCAGCCTGGTCTTCTTCAGTGGTAGCACCAAATCTATCCATAATATCTTTGAACATAGCAAAATTTGGATCATCTTCACTGATTTCAAAACCTGAGATTTCTGCTTCCAAAGGATCATCATCAATTTTTTTGGGTTCCTCGATGGACTCGGTGGTTTTGGTAGGCTCAGTTGGCTCGACTTCGTTTTCGGGTTCCGGATCTTTTGGGACATCTGCTTCTGGTGTAGGGGTCACCTGGACTCGGTCAATGATTGCAAGTATCAATACTAGAGATGAACTGACCTGTGTTACTTTCTTCTGCTCCTTTTTCTTCGCGCGCCGCATCTGATTCTTGGTCAATTTTGGCGCCATCTTTGCGACCTGGGGCCACAAGCCCAATAAACAAGATTGAAGCTGTAATTCGAGGTATCTTTATTTCTGCGTTTTTCCTATCCAGTATATTTAATGTTTCAATTTCGTACGATGGCCACCGATATGAAATAATTGGTCAAGAAGAAATAAATAAAAGGTCGTCACAATTCTTGATAGTTTGTCGAAGAGAAGTAAATACCTAGGTAGTGAATATCAAATCGCTATTATTTTAGCGTCGGCAAATCCCGTTAGAATATTAATATCAGAAATCTATTCTATCGTCATTATTAGGTGATGCGATTAGCATGAATTTGAACAATCTCATGTTGTAAATAATTTATTCAAAATAACTTCTTACCTTCGGAACCTCATCCTCATCCTCATCCCCGCGATGAATATTTCGGACGAAAAGATTCTCAATTCATAATTCCATATTTTACAATGCCTCATTCGACTCGAGGGCCATCGCCTGGTCGAATTGCTCAAACGACCTTCAAATTTCCTAGTGACACAAAGGCCAGCTCGCGCACATCCATGGAGAAATTTCCAGACCTCGATACTTCTGATACTGTTGACCAATATGATGGACAATCATTCTACAACTCACGAAAACCCAATGGATATCCCACTGGGCCTCCTGCGGATCGTTGGCAGCCACAAAGAAATGGTGGAATGAGAGGGGAGTCTTGGACAAATGGAGAATCGAGTAACGGGAGAGGACATGGACAACAGAAGAGTATAAGCGATGCATTTAAGACTATCAAGGCGAGGAAAGGTAGTATGAGTGCCAATGTACATGAGATTTCAGATGCCCTGAAGGCTCCAGTCTCTCCAAAGTTAACTGTTCGTGAACTCCCCCACCGCCCCCCCCCTAGAATATCATTGATGAGTGCTAAATCAATGTATGTAGGTCTTATGTGTAGTATGGTATCTCTCAAGCGCCCTAACGAACACATCCTCAAAATCCATCTTGAATGCATTCCCGAAACCTGCGACTCTTACTCTCATACAATTTGCATTTGTCGCATTCTATTGTCTTTTCTTCTCTTGGCTTTCATCTACCTTCCCACAGCTCAAAAATACAATTCCGGCTCTGCGACATGGAATTCGATATCCAACAAAAGAAGTTATCATGACTACGCTACCTCTCGCGGCCTTCCAAATCGGTGGTCATCTTCTATCTTCCACGGCAACAGCCAAAATTCCGGTTTCCCTGGTCCACACCATTAAAGGGCTTTCCCCCCTATTCACAGTGGTCGCATACCGACTTATATACAATATTCGTTACCCTGTAGCAACATACCTTTCCCTCATCCCACTCACGCTCGGCGTAATGCTCGCATGTTCTGCAGAATTCAGGGGAAACATATTTGGTATTATTTATGCCTTCCTCGCAGCCATAATATTCGTCACTCAAAACATATTTTCCAAACGACTCTTTAATGAAGCTGCAATTGCAGAAGCGGCAGGTCAGCCACGTACCAATAAACTCGACAAACTTAATCTTCTCTGCTATTCATCTGGTCTCGCTTTCCTCGTTACATCACCTATCTGGTTATGGTCAGAAGGTTTCACTCTCCTCGGGGATTTCTTCCACGACGGATCTCTTGACCTAAGCTCCCACCCCGAAGCCTTCGACCACGGACGTCTAGCCCTCGAATTTGTCTTCAACGGAACTTTCCACTTCGGCCAAAACATCATTGCCTTTGTCCTCCTTAGCATGGTATCCCCTGTCACCTACTCCGTTGCCTCTCTCATAAAACGTGTCTTCGTCGTTGTAATCGCCATCATCTGGTTCCAAAATCCCACGACCAAAATTCAAGGTCTAGGAATCACCCTCACATTCTTCGGTCTTTACCTTTACGACCGCACTAAGGGCTCCAACAAAGCAGACCGCAAAGCCAAAATGCTGAACACAAAAGAAGATACCATCCTCCCTTTGAGCACAACATCCAACCTGCTCAACCCAGGAACCCAAGGCCAAGTCCTCTTCGACTCCCCAATCCAAGCCCGAGGCGGTGGCTACGCTTTATCGTCTAGTAATTCGGATAATAAAAGATCAGACAATAATTCATTCGATAAAATGGGGAGATTGAGGGGCAGTAGTAATGCTTCTTGGTTACCGCCTGGGACCCGGCAGGAAGATACTTGGAAACCAAGGGAGATAATTGCGAGTGGGCCGGGGGTAAACGGGAATGGGAATGGCATTTCTGTTAACTAGAGATTCCTAAGGAGTGCTCAGACGGTCATGTGATATTTTATAAATAGATGAGATGGATTTTGATCTGATTTCGATTATTCTACTTTACTTTGTTTTATTTTACTTTACTTTATTTACTCATGATATGAACGAAAATGCGCACGAGCAAGCATCGAACGCTGCGTTGGGTGTACAGGGAATCAAACTCATACCAAAGGGAATGGGAAAGGAATAGAATAGGCGTTTACGGTTTAGGTCAGGTAGATAGAATTCTTGAATATAGATGATGGTATCTAGAGCTAGGATCTGTCTTATTTGTCAGGTCCTACTCGAGTCGTATCCCAATAATGGATGGAATCAGAAAATAATAAGCATTTTTTGAAACTTGCTAGCTTGCTAGCTCGCTGGCTCGCTGATTTGGTGGTTTGGTGGTTGCTTGCATTCTGAGATTTCCTCGCTACGCTCGTCGTTAAAAGCGACGATTAGACTAAGAATGGGTTGGTTGTGTAGATGCCTGGTTCCTGATTACTATAATGCAAATTGGGAGGGAAGGATAGGTAGGCATAGGGATAGGAAGGGGTGGATGGGTACTAGATAGGTATATTATAATATACTGAGTATACTGAGTTGAGTTTGGGTTGAGTTTGAGTAGAGTAGGGTAGAGTAGTGAGGAGATAGATATCTAGGTACCTAGGTAGATAGATGAATAGATGGATGGCTCGTATAATATTACCATTTTTACAATGTTATAATGTTATAACATTGATTACTGTTACTCGAGTACAATATAAATATCAATCAACTGCAACGTTAGATATTGATTAAAGTTTAGAACTTGGAGGTGGATGAGTGAGAAGGTAAATGAAAACTAAGATACAAGGACTGTATATACTCGTGTAAATATATCTATCTCATTCATAAACATAGACATGACATGACATGAACATAGAAACATACAACAGCCTGTTTGTTATACATATATACATACCCAAAGGCCAAACCCCAACTCGAGTACACCTATTCCCAGTGAACTCTCAGTGAGCTCCCGGTGAGCTTCATCAATACTTTTCTCAAAACATATTTAGTAAGTAACGTAATACCAGCTCCCAGGTCCCTTCCTACCAATAGGCACCCGCTTTAGAAACCTCATACAAGTCTTGTATCCATACCAGTAAGCTTCATCAATACTTTTCTCAAACATAATCAGTAGATACATAGGTGGTAATACCAGCTCCCAACCCGCAACCATCCCCCATCCCCCTTCCCCCCCTCTTAAAAATAAAAATCTCTCGCAAATCAGTCAGTCAGTCTCCCACTACTCGAGTAATAGTAATATGGTATGAAAATAAAACAAACATACTCTCGAGTACTTAACCTAACCTAATTTAAATTTATACTCAGTATAGGTATTTGTAAACCAAACCAAACCAAACCTCTCTGAAGTTTTTGACGTAAGATTCTGATGTAAGACTCTGATGTAAGATCAATCATGCTCCAAATAATAGGAAAGTAACAGGACAAGCAGGTAGGTAGAGAAGGTAAGTGAGATACAATGATACATGCCATGCATGTATGCATTCCTTTTCATCATATATGGATGTACGCATGTATGCGTATCAAACAAGGTAATCTTAATACAGAGAAAAGAAGAAGAAAAGAAAGTAAAGCTAGCTATGTACTTTCGTACTTCCCTACTTTCGACTTCATATGTATGCGTGTAGTAAAGACTCCAAACGAACCTTCCTACCTTGGCCAATTGATGCTACCATCCATGAAAACGCAACGCATTCATGTCCATCCATCCCAATCCATATCCATATCCATTTCCATTTCCATCTGCACCTCACGGATCAAGCCATGGCGAATGCAAAACACGTGAACCAAGTAAACCAAGCAAAACGCAAATATCCATCCGTCCATTCCCAATGCAATGAGTCTAGCCCAACCCAACCCAACCCAGCCATTTCTTCATGCATTCATTGTACATATCATAATCCATTTGCCCCTTCCTTTGACTCCCCTTCCCTTCCCTTCCCTTCCTTCCCTTTCTTTCAATTGTGATCCATCAATTGCTTAGACAAGAGCATAACTTGCAAACCAGCCATCCATCCATCCATCGCAAAAACCATACCCAAATTTCCCTGCCCTAAAAGCCAATCACCAAGCCAACCCCCCCTCCACAAACCCATCATCCCCATCCCAATCCCCATCACCCTCAGGCTCACTATCTAAAAAGTCTGCCTCACCAAATTGCGTCTCCGCCGGCCTCAAATTATCAATCCTTACATTAACCACCTCACACATTCCTTGAATAATTACATTTTGCTTTTGTTTTCCCTTCTTTACATTGCCATTCCCATAGCCATTACCATCCCCACTCTGACTCTCACTATTCTCATCTACATCATCCTTATCTTCGTCCTCCAAGATAGGAGTCTGTGGCGGCGAAGAAGGAAACCCGTCAATCCCCGCCGTTATTTTCAACATGCGAATCTCCCTTGTAGCACGACTTCTTTGAGCGATTTCGCGATCCGAGGGGACAGATCTAGAAGGAAGATTTGAGGAAGAAGATGCGTTGTTGCCATCACTTTCATCATTAGAATGATCGGGGCTTTCTGCATAGTTGGTTGTGCGTTTAGAGCGCGTGCTGTGGCGAATTGGTAGAGATTTTCTTTTCTGTTGGACCTCCCGGTTCTTTGCTGGGCTCCGGTCGATATCCCCGATGCCTGGTCCGATAATAGGAACATTCATTCCTGGCAATTCTGAAGCTTTGATAAACAGCTTCGGAGGATCGCAAATCCTTTTAAAAACTTGACCTAGAGTTCCGATCCATTTTCCCCTAAAGTCAGCCCTATCTCTCCATCCGATACTAATGCTAGTTTGTATAACCAGAATCCTGAGATCCGGTAGTTCGCCTGCGCTATCTAACAAACTTTGAAAGAACATCTCTGCAGCTTCTTTTTCCCATTTGCGTAGATTAACAAGCTCGAGGGTTTGGAGTGTGGATGGCCATACGGGGATTTCATCACTTTTGAGTAATTGATCGTAGTCCGGCTCGGAGTTATGGTAAGAAACATGCGCATCGAAATATTGAAGATCCATTCTTAAAACTTCCAGATATGGACATGCTGCGCCTAGTGAAGGTAGAAATGCTAAACTCAAGGCAGAGTTATGATTGAGGGTGAGACAGCGAAGTTGTCTGCCGCCGGTCAGGAGATATTCGCCAAGCATCTCAGCGGTGACCTCCCAGCAATTAGTGATCTCAAGATTGCGCAAGTTCGATGGCAGGAGGGGCATCAACTTCGCATTAAGTAGCGTTGATGATTCGAATACTAGATGTTCCAAGTTCTCTAGGGCAGATAGCGCTCTACCCAATAATTCTTCAAGCTTTGGATCATCCTCGCCTTTTTTAGGGGGGCGGATTTGATAATTGACAAAAGCAACCTTCTTCAGCCAAGCAAAAATTGGTTTGAGGTGTATCTCACGAATTTTTTCGATAGGCCATTTTTTACCTGCTAATCTCGACGACCAACGCCAGCTTCTTAGTTTGCACAGACTGGTTTTGCTACCTTTGGTAGAATCTGCCGCCGGATCAACGTGCTCAAGTGCCTCAAACACGGTATCTGGGTATTCCCATCTGATCGGATCGTCAAGTTGTTTGAACGGCTTCGAGTCTTTTTGGTCGTAAAACTCTAAATCCGCCAATCTCGGCAAGTCCTTTATCAAGCCATACAAATCCAGAAGTCCACTTCCAGGTAGAGAATAAGCCGCAACTTGTCTGACCTCAATTCGAAGGTTGACAACTTTCTGTCTGTATCCAAACGCCACCGACTCAGGGTCGGATTTAAGTAAATCTACGAGTCTAAAGATTAAGTAAGCTAAAAGGTTTCTTTCTGGATCTGAGAAGTGATTTACCGGTGAGCTTTGTCCATTGGAACAAGAGGAGGCGAATTGTATAAAACTGTAAAAGCTGGCTCGGCGAATCCCCGACAAAGATATGCGGCGTCCAGAAGCCATCTACCAGATGGAAGGGGCTGAAAGGTTCCTTCTTCATACAAGGGATATGTAGCGTACTCGAATATCTGAACAAGAATATGATATGGTAAAGTCTGCCATGGCGGAGTATTCCCGGTTTCCTTTACAACTGTGGCAGATGGCGTCTGAACTATTGATCTTCTAGAAGAGATCGAACGCATTTGTTTTCTTCTCTTTGTCGTCGACTCATGGGAATCGTGGTAATTTGTAGTGATAGCACGACGTCGCTTGGTAGAATAATGAGAGTTTGTAACATTTCGAGGGAGTCTTACACGGGGCGTATGGGAGGTGCCACTATTCGAATTTTCATTGTCTTCGCTATTCTCCTCCTCGGCATCAGTCGAGAGTTCTGTGTATGAAATGGCCGGCTTCTGTCGAGTGCTTTTTGTGGGAGCTACATGTGATATGTTGATCGCAGAGCGAGGCTGTGAAGCATTTCGGGTGCGTGTTCGAGATCGTCTCGCGGGAGGAGAATTGGAGGTATCGCTACGTGATTGTTCATCGGCGTCACCATTTTCTGCTTCCTCCTCTAAATCGAGTTCGCTGTCGGTTGAAGGTTCTGCATATGAGATGGTAGGTTTTCCTCGGGTAGATCGAGGAGGAGTTCGCAGAGCTCGCTGTGATATCGAAGATCTAGCCATGCCAACAATTATGAATTGTTTGTTGGTTGTGATTCATTGAATGTAATGTTCGTTGAAGCTGAAATCGGTTAAGTGCAGACCGTCTGAACCATCTGACTTTGGTACTGTAAGTATAATAACTCTTTGCTAGTATATTTTTATCTCAGTTATGTACATCCGCAGATGATGATGATGATGAATCAGGACAAGTTTAATAATGAATGAAGTTTAGACCGACTAGAAGAAGTTCTTTGCTTTGCTTTGCTTTTGCATCACAGAACAATGAGATGTTTACCTAGGTACCTATCATTTAATCCGATAAGAAATTTAAGGTTTTGAGCTAAGAAAATGTAATAAATATAATCCCTGCAATTTCCTCGGTAGCTCCTTCCCCTATGGAAGATATGCATCTCAAGCTGCAAGAAATATATAAATGGCCCTGATTCAATGATATGTGATATGCAAACAAATTATGTGGATTTAGTACTGTTGTACACCCAGGAAGGATAATTACATAGAAATGGAAAGACTCATATTCATTTAATCTACCTATGTGTAAGATCTCAACACTTGACACTGATAATAAACTTATTATACAGACAACAAACAAGTTCTATGTAACGTGCAAAGAACAAGTTGTGCATCCTCACATCCTCACAAGATTCATTCTTTTTGATATAGCTTCAGCTTCAGCTTTCAGCCTCGGTCTGATCTTTCAGAACCCTATCTGGTAGTTTTTAGAATCACCTTATCTCACCTCACCTCACCTCACCTCACCTCACCTCGCCTCACCATTCATTCATTCATTCATTCATTCAAAGAGGCGGGTAGTGGCCAGTGAAAAGGTCGAAGGATAATGAAATGTCAGCGGCAGGTGTCAATGGAGAAATTGGGAAAGCAGCTATTGAAAATTGGCTATCAGATCATCGTCTTCCGTTTCGCCCCTTTCTAAGAGGCAATCTTGAAAAGGCCATTAGATACCACGAAAATTCAAAGATGGGTTCCTCAAACTCATCTCTGAAGAATGTTACGCCGCTCCAAGAACAAAAACCTGAGATCTTGGCATCTCACGAGGAAGACGAAGAGAATGAAGATCCAAGACCTGCAAAAAGAAGGAAGACCACGACTACCAATTCTACCTCAGTACTCGCTCACAATTTCTCGAGTCGATCTTTGTCTTCAACGTCAACTTTGGCTTCAGCAACAGCGTCGTCTT
Organism: Sclerotinia borealis F-4128; assembly: GCA_000503235.1. Classification (NCBI taxonomy): domain Eukaryota; kingdom Fungi; phylum Ascomycota; class Leotiomycetes; order Helotiales; family Sclerotiniaceae; genus Sclerotinia; species Sclerotinia borealis. The sequence goes on from KI628826.1 coordinate 28,847, forward strand.
CACTTAGTCATTCCACAAGTGAAGAATCTCGAAAACCAACAAGTTTTCCTAGCAGATCTCAGGTGAATAAGATCAAACCCACGGAATTTTACGGTCGTCAACCATCAATTTCCGAAGGATCCAGATCAAACCCTTCAACTGAGAGATCAAAGCCTGATCGAGTTCGAATTGACTCTGTACTGAAATTAACAGAACCCCCTATGGACTTTCAAAAATTACTACGAATTCGGGTTGCCAGCATAATCCACGGCCCAAGTCATGGAGAAGCTGAAGATGAAGGTAGTCATACCGGTAGTCAATACTCAAATATCAAATGTACTCTAGCTTTGCTCCGTGTTTCAGAGGATGAATCTTTGATAGATATCTATCGGCAACCTCAGACAGGAAGGATCCGAAGGACATCTGAGGGCCGCAAAAACGATACTTGTCCAGTATACTTGCCACCCTTTCACATACCGTCGGCTGTCCTTTTTCAGGATCCAAATCTTGAGGATTCGTCAGATCAAATGCAAAGTCCGAACGAACTTGGGATATATAGAGTTCAGTTATTGATCGAGCCATACCAAGCTAATCGAAAAGACTGGTTGCCTTTGACGATTTCCAGTCTTCCGCACAACAGTCACATCGCGAGAAAGATATCCAAAGGAGAAGCAAGACTTACTGACGTGCGCCAAATCATATGCGAGTTTTTGCTCTTTGACTGGAATAGCAAGCAAAGGACAGATCAAATTGAGCTAATCTACGACGGGGTAAGAATTGAAACTTCGGCATCTTTGAAATTGGATATACAATGGTCACTACCTAGTCAACTGAGTAAGAAGGAAGAAATTATCGCACCGAAATTACAAACCCCGGTTCCCGAGACAGCTTCCGAATTAGTTCTACCCCATCTTCTATCCCCACAGAAGTTAGAGACAATAGAGCCTGGAAGCCCTCCTCGTGCTCAGAGACGTGGTCGTGCAAACATCCCGACGTACAATCTCAAAGCGTTGAGTGCAAAAGCTCAAGGCAAGAAACTGAAAGCTCAATGGAGCAATGAAAGTTCAGGGACTTCTGCGGCTGCGGCTGATACCGGCGAAAACGCAACCTATACATTTAGCAAAGCGAATGCAGAATTGTATGGTATCAAACAAATACATGTGGTCGCTGGATTCTTGTGCCCTATATGCAGTTTAGACGCCAAATGCATGCAAAATCTTCGTCTTCATTTCATGACCACACATGATCGATTTACATTTCATGTTCGATTCAAATCGTCCTTTGTCGTCGAATTCAACAAGGGTTCTCGACATTCGAAGGGAACTCATTCGTCGCAGATCATCCAGCTTCGGAGAGCCACTACTTTATTGGATTTGGAGAAATACCTTTCTGGCGACTGTTCTTGGGCGGAAGTTAGGGAAGGACCTCAGAATAATCAATGGCCAGATAGCCTTGCTCATTTGGGGATTGAAGCCTCACCATCTCCATCACCTCAAAGTTCACGCCAGAGCTCACTAGATATATTGGACATTGACACTGAAACAAAGGAGGGTGGGGGTTTGGTTCCAGAACCTGCCTATATTCGGCACCTGGCTAGCCTACCCATCAGAAACAAGAAAAAGTACTACGTTCCTGATATCAAAAACGGTCCATATCCTAGGTCTGTTTATACTCCCGATGTTGTAGATCGGGTATTTTATGACCTACGCACGAAGCGAGTTTTGGAGCCTGCAGAGGAACTACCCGATAGCGACGATGAGAAGGATGAAGCATGGTTTTTGCATAAGCGTAAATGGATTATCAACGACTACATAGATCTCACCGATGATGAGAAGGAATATCTCATCAAATGGGAAGAATTCATCATGGCCGAACGACTAACTAATACAAGGCACCTTTCGGAGACGATCAAGAGATTTGTGGCAAGAAATCGTGTCTGGTTCGCCGAGAAGAAGGCCCGTAAGCAGGAGTGGCATAAGCAGGTAGAATTGTTGGTTATGAGAGATAAGCTTGAAGACCAGCCGCTTATGTCTCATTGCGACAAACTCTTCGAACAAGGGAAGAAGGAATTAGATGCAAGAAATTCAGAGCCAAAGGCTGAGTCGAAGTCGGAGTTGAAACCAGAAGGGCAACCAGAACCAGCAAAGGAGATGAGAGGATGCACGGTTTGTGTATGCGGTGATCCTGTTCAAGATCCTGATCAGGTTATTTGCAGTGGAGAGGTGAGTTTACTAGAGCACTACTCGATTCATTTTCACTAATGCACTATAGCGATGTCCCGATTCTCACTATCATAAAGAGTGTGCCAAAAAGTCTAATCGCTCAATCGTACCCAAAGGCACTTGGTTATGTGATAGGTGTAATATAAGAGCATCTCTTTTACAAAAATCGGCTCTCACTGGTGTTGCAATGGAGAATAATTATCAAGACAGGGTGCCGATACAGAGGTGAAAGGATGGAGGCATTTAGTACTGGAGAATCGATAGAGGTAGTTAGTACCGGGGAATCGTTATAGGTAGTTAGCACCAGGGAATTGATACAAGTATTTAGTACCGGAGAATCACCACTAAATTCAACGTTCTATATCAAATGATTCAAATCACATGAATATTATAATACCTAAGACAATCATCGATTCTTTCTTTCCTACAGGCGAGGACTAGACTAGACCAGACCACACCAGACCAGACCAGAACAGGTCAGATTAGATCAGATCAAGAAAATTCCAATACTTTACCAGTATAGGTAACCTACCGTACTCGTAAAAGTTAGATATAAAGTTTCATAAATACGAGTAGCAAGCAAACCATTGAACGCGATTTAATGATCGTCGATTGAATTTTTCAGTGTTGTATTATGGTATAGTATAGTACTATAGTATAGTAGATGAGTCACAATCTCATAAACTGATCATCGACTTTGTATATTTTTTTGAGAGGGGGGGAAGGAGGGAGGGTATTAGGTAGGTTTAAGTTAGGTATTAGTAGATATTATTTGTGAGAATGTATAAAGTGAAGAGTGTATTTATATAAACGATATATACAAACTTTCAATTTGTCTTTACAAATGCTTATACATCCTATATTATTAGTTGATATCTTGGTAAATTACTCGTAGTTGAGTGATAGGAATTAAGACTTTATAATTAATTGTCCGTCACCAGTATATGTACTCGAGTAATAGTAACAGTATTAAAGTGTATTATGTAATCTGACTATAATTTATAACTTCGAATGAACTTCGATAAGAGGAGTTATGGTAGCGAATCATTTTTTAGTAAGTCTTACATAACTAGTGCATAGAAAGTTATTAGTAAATGCAAGGACCCCCAAGAAAAGCCCGACCAAATCTATCAATCCAGTTACTACCTTAACCCTTACTACTTTCACAATTTCATAGAATTTTATTACCACACCACCACAATCAATCACAACCACAACCACCACACAACTTACCTATACATAACATTTTATTATTCACTACCTACCCTCGATAAATTTACGAATCAAAAAGAAAGAGAAAAGAAGAGGAACAATAGAAAAAAGAGTAATAATTGATTTAATTCAAGGAAGGGTTCACCTCACCTTTGGTTCATCTCTTTGGAATATTTCAATTCACTTCACCCTGTCTCGAACTCTACCGGTATTGTGGTGCATCCGATTGTTGCGACAATGCAATGCTTAGGCCGTGATATACACCAATAGTTATAAATCGTCACAATAGCAAAAAAATACCTTTCTATTGTCAAACTAACCTTACCGAATTACTTCAATTTGACTTGCGCGCACGTCATAAATACGTTTTTTTAATATTGTAAGTTTCCATTTCACTCTCCCCAGATCAGCCAACGTCTTCGTTACCCGTATGAAGATATTACCAAAAATACAACCACCAAGATGTCGTCCCTACACCGCGAGCTTCTAACGAAAAAGAAATTCAATCCGTTCATGATTGCTGATATGGTTGCTACAGAAAGAATGGAGAAAAGGAAAGCGATGGAGATCACCGGCGAACCCCCCATTACCATCGGGCAGCTACAGCACTTATTTCGTGATATTGTCAAAGATGCTCTCCCAGAAGTAAGCTTGCATGTCCCAAGAATGTGTTTTCGGATTTACTGACGTTTGGCAGAAGCCGCACATCCTGAAGATTCCCGATGCCGCGAAAAAAGAATGGGAGGAGAAAGATCAAGACGAACTCCCTAAAATACCCTGGAATCTACGAGTACTTTCCGAGCATGTAGAGGCTCGCAAGCTTCAATATATGACTGTCTTCTCTTCAGGAGACCGCGACCTTCAGGTTCCACAAAGCTTTGATCATGAAGATCACACGCATGCAGCTCGAAACACTGTCGACACTCCTCGGAGAGACCCGAACAAAACAATGTCGTGGGCGGACTATAACAAAATGAAGAAGGAAGGAATTAAGCCTGCTCTTAGAACTTCTGCAGCTCCGGATTTGGCTCCTCCGAAAGGGCATACAAGAACCACAAGCAGTACTTCCAATGCGACTCCAATAGCTCGTGGATCTTCCTTCGAGGGTGCTGCCAAGGGTGAAATTCAAAAGAATGGAACTGCGGTTCACTCTGCGAGCAAGGCAGAACAAGTAGTCAAGAACGGTATTGATAGGTATGTCTCCAGTCATCGATATTTATTGCACCTCTTAACATCGTCATATAGAAATTCCAACCCGCTCCGAAGCAACCCTACCAAACCACAACATCTCACCAATGGCACCAATGGCATCAAAATCCGCACGGAACAAACAAAGGACGTTTTGAGGCCCAGAGAAATTAATACGCCACAAGTCAAATCATCCACAAAACCGAGCTCTTCGATCCCTACCTGGGATGCCCCTTTGAAGCACAGCTTACCTCCTCGCCCGCAATCCCCACGAAGAGTGGTTGCGGATAATAGAAATCATAAGCGACCACTCGAAGCTGAAGAACCATCTCACGCAGAGAAGCGTGCTAGAACTGATCGGGCGAATTCACACCTTCAAAAAATCGTCAAACCAGAAAATATTTCGTCCAAGGCAAAAGCCCCTCCTTCCAATTTGAGCAAGTCAGATGACCACGCATCAAAATTCTCCAAAGGAACAGGCGAGATAAAATCAAATAAATTGACCGGAAAACCGGTCAATAATTTACCACCATTACTCTCACCACTTCCTGCCGACTTAACCACCCCCACCACTTTTGATGGCCCCAAGAAAGCCGATCAAAAGGCGTCATCGTCGAGCACTCCATCGAAGTTCAAACCTTCTCTCAGCGGGAAGAAACTTCCACTAAAAGAGTCGTCATTGCCACAGGGACTTTCGCCAAACACACCTCCAACATCGGTGTCACCCTTCCAACTTCCACCTTTACTCTCACCAACACTCCCTGACATTGTCGAGGCAGCATTGGCGGAACACAAGGAGAAATCTGACAAGCAAAAAGAAAGTGACAAGCCTATATCTGCGCCTGAACATCGTCAGGAGAAATCAGGTTTGTTGACAGTCGAAGAGCGTCACACACAAGCCCGTAAACCAGATGCACCTGGTGTTGCTCGCAAAACTACTACCGGCGCCAAAATTGGTCATCCTCCTAAAAGATCTGCTTCCAGTACACCCTTACAAAAGGATCGCGAAGTTTCAAAGGCTCCAGTTTCGAGTCAATCACTTATTGTCAAGTTGCCTTACAGCAAGAAGAACGCTACAACTATTGAGCGCCTTCTCAGATTATCACCACGACCTTCACCAGAATTTCTGAAACTTGACGCTATCAGAAAGAAGGATGGCAATGAGGTTATGATGGCCCTTGGTTCCTCTAAGAAAGTTCCCGTTGTTTCTACCAAGACGGCTTTGAATGATTCGGGTTTGGATTCTGAAGAGGACATACCTTTATCATCTCAAAGCAAAAAGACCGTCTCTAAGAAACGCCCTAGCGATGTTCTTCCTTTGAAATCCGAACCTCCATCAAAACGCGCAAAAGGTCCTGACAGTCTTGACGTTACGACTTCTCGAAAGACCGTCCCGAGTCCATTGAAAACTCCCATGCGTCCTGGAACATCTCAGAAAAGCTTACTTGCCACCCCCAAGAAGAGTGAGGGTTCCAGGGCTGCTATGGTCAGGGTCACTTCTAGCGATGGCAATCCTCAAACTCCTCAGGGTGCCAATATTACTGCAACAACTCCCCAAAGTGTTTCGGCAAACAAATCTGAGCTGATCAGGGAATTCGCTCGCAAGCTCAAGAAAAAAGGCGAACGTATGACAAGGGTAGGAGGCGATCAACACCAACTTAAGCCTGTTACTGAACGGTCAGCTGGGGTCATGGTTGTGTTTGAATGCATTTGCCTGTACATGAGGTATTTCAAGGGGCTCCCTTGCGCTAGTCCTAAGGAAACTAGCTATAACCAAAAGGGCATGAACGCCAACAATTGGGAGGGAATTCTTCCGATGTTGAATTGGCTTGGAGGTATCAGTAAAGATATTCCTGTTCTCCAGGCATTGTTTGCTCATCTCAATGCCGTTTGCCAAGAAGAATGCACCCGTGCTTTTTTTAGTATGCGTCCTTCACCAGGCAATGCTGAAGATGACCGCGCAAAAGACAACCGAAATTGGTCCAAGCAGCAGGCATGCGATTCAAGAAGACATGAAGCCTGGCGGCACAGCAATTTTGTTGGATACAAACTCTTGAGAAACTTTTCCTTGAAGGGTGAGCCTACCGTCGTTGGACCTTGGACAAGCGTTGGTAGCATTACAACCTATTGCATGGAAGTTTGTACAGCATTCAACAAGAAGGAGAAACTGGGCTGGGAAAAGGATGTTGACTTTTAGTCGCTCTCCTTTCCTTCCTCCTACTTCTACATCTATGTGGCTCTTTTTACTCTGGCACAACACGATGATCGATATAACGCGTTTTTACGTATTCGAAATTAACCTATTGAAATTTCTATTACAATTTTGCTTCTTTTTCATATTTTTTTGTTTTTACACACTTTTCTACGGCACAATACTTATGGGGACTGGTGCTCGGATATGCATGGGGATTTGGACTGGAGTGTGTTGTGTGGACGGCGTTTTCGAGATTGTCTTTTTGGCCTTGGCACAATACACGGTTTACTACTAAGGATGGATCATGGCAATATACCCAGAAATCACCTGCTACTGTTCTAAATTTGAGGATAGACCGATCATATGGTTGGTGGCAGGAATTTCGAATTTTACTTTACTATATTGAGATTTGGGGGGTGGAGGGGGAGCGAGAGAATTGGGATGAATGATTGGGGTTCGTAGATATTGGTGGATTTTGAGATGAATTGAATGGGTGTATCATAGGATGAATCGTTTGATTGATTGATTGATTGATCGATGATCAAATGGATGGATATAGTATATGGAAGACAGTGAAAGGAGACAGACATACAATTAGATATGAAGTACATGGAAAGTAAATAGAATGGAAATATCTTGAAAGCAAAACATTGACTCTTATTCAATCCTCAAATTCAATCGAAATATTCATTATTGTCATTCTCATTCTTTTAAACCTTCAACCTCAGTCTAAATATTAATCCTAATTCAAACCTTAGATCTAAATAACTCAAATCTTCAATTCATATCTATCTCTTTTTCAATTCTCAAATTTTATTCAAATTCAAATATTCATATCTATCTCTTTTTTAAACTCTAATTCAAATTTCTATAATATTTCTAAATATTAACTCTAATTCAAATACTAATAACAATCTTAAGGCTAATTAAGAGAACAAATCTATATATTTTTAATTTATATTTATTATTATAAAAATATATATTAATATTTTTTGGTTATATTTTATATTCAAATATTTATTACTTTTTCAAATCTACTTCTTTAATTTTTTAAACTAATTCAAATACAAGTTGATCTCTTTTCTAAATCTAAATTCTTTAACTTTTTAATATATTTCAAATCTGTTAGAAAGTAATACTCTATAGCGTGGTGGAAGTAGTAGTATTATTAACTATTATAAGAA
>KI628827.1:11046-37359 GCA_000503235.1 Sclerotinia borealis F-4128
ACGACTAATCTAAAACATATCCCGGATGAACCTTATATATATTAGTAAAATTTATGGATAGAAATATTCTTTAAATAAAGAAAAGCAGAATAACCCCAAATATTGATGTATATCCAGAAAAAGAAGCGAAATTGCGAATCTAATAAAGGCAATCAATCAAAAGTTGTGATATATTCTGGATAAATATAAACAGGTATCCTATACTGAACATATATCAACAACTATGAATAGAACAAATACTATTGTATATCACTGAACTACAATTGCCCCTAGAGTGTCTTATTGGAGATGACTTCAATGCTATACACGAAATATAACAACCTGAATCGAAAAACCTTTATAAAGAAAACGAATTAGTAACTTAGGCAAATCTGGCTGAACTAGAATATATTAGAGAAAAAAAAGCATTCATTTACACAGGAGAAAATGTGTTTGATCTTTTATTTTCCAATATATCCTTTGCAAAAACCAGGGTCCAGCACGATTTTTATAATAGCTCGGATTACTACACTTTGATAACAATAATACCTAGCAAAAGGATCAAGTCTCTAAACCAATATAATATCTATATCCCGGAAACGGAATTGCTGTGACTAGCAGGACTGGTAGTGAACAGAGTGGTATACTTGCTCACAAACGATACCCTCGATATTCCAAAAAGGATAAATCACTTCATTGACCAATTTATTCAAATTATTAAACAAATAATGACTACAGCAGAAACCACGGACAAAGGAAAAGACAAGATAATACTCTGATGGACAATAGAATACAAAAAGGTTTATACCGAACATTTGAGCAGATAAGCTGTACCAGGGAACCTCCTCATCATAATAACAAAGGAATTCAAAACAATAATTAGAGCAACTAAACACAATTATTGGAGATATATTATAGATAACATCTCTAGTAATAAGGATCTATACAAAATAGTTGGTTAGCACAAACTTGTCCTGAATCTCAAAAGCCCCTTAATCATCTTAAACGAAATAATAATAGAAAATATGATAGAAAAAGCTAAAGTACTCAGAACAGAGATCCTGGACCGCTTCAATATAGAAAATAATCTGGAATATAATCCACTGGAAGATTAATAGAAAAAAAGCGGGTATCTACCCTGGAACTTCTGGTTTACACTGGAAAAAGTCGAAGTAAATGTTATTGGAGTATCCAGTATATCCCCAGGAATTGATCAAATCATAATCAGAATCCTCAAGACCTGCTAGGATTATCTTAAAGATTTACTAAGATAGCTTTATTAGAAATGCCTTGAATATAACTATTTCCCGAAAACCTGGAAACTAGCTGAAATAACCATACTACCCAAAATCGGGAAAAAGGATATAATATCTGCAAGGTTATAGAGATCTATTATTCTATTCTCCTATATAGAAAAAGATCTGGAAAGAATAATTATTAAACGATTAGGCTGAATAGTCCTAAAACATAACATTATCAATCCCTAATACAGCAGAGCCTTGTCTAAACACTTTATAATGGACTTGGTAGTATCCTTTATATACAATATGGAAACAGTATTAACTATCGGGAAAAAAGTGATCATAGTTATTATGGATATACAAAACGCCTTCGATACACTGCTTAAAAAACGATTTCTTACTAGAATAACGAAATAAGGCTGGCCTAAGGATTTACTTTTGCTAATTGACTTTTTTCTAATGAAAAGGAAAGTCAGAGTATAACTAGAGCAAACCATAACCAAAGAATATCCAATAGTTTGTGGAACTTTTTAAGGCTTTCCCTTATTACTAGTCCTGTATATACTATACCTGGCAAAGTTACTTTTAGAAGATATTTCCTTCAGGTTCAGGTATACAAACGATATATGCTTATACAAAGTATTCAAAATCTTGGAGGAAAATACCAGATACTTTATTATAGATATACAAGATATCATAAAGTGGAGAATAAACAATTGCATTGTTTTCACCTCAGAGAAACTGGAAATGATTTATATCTTTATAAATAATAATAACACAATATTTGCTATTAGGATAAATAAAGAATCTATAATACATCCGATAATAGCCACAAAAACAAACACCTGTTTAGCACTGAGATGGCTGGGAATGTAATTCGATAGAAAGCTGAACTTTTGGAGGTATATTATTGAATATGCAAGTAAAGCCAGGGTAGTAACAAAGCATATATAAGGTTTAGTTAAAGTTATATAAGGCCCCCCAGTATATTCTATGTGTAAAGCAGTAATTGTATATGTATTTCCTTCATTTCTATACAGGATTGAGATTTAATACAGAGATAGATTTAAGGTTATACAAAGACTAAAATTAAGATAAACAAAGGTTAACACTTATTTTGGCTGATATATGATACAAATCGAAAAGGTTTTTATAATAGTAATACAAGGAGTTATACTAGTCTAGAAAATTATATTAATGATTGCCCTTTACTATGAAACAGATCTCCTCTCAGTTATAACAGTTTTCAAAGAAGCTAAACTGAGGTTTATTCTATACCTTCAAAATGTAAATATAATCTATTTATTTACAAAAAGAATCGAACCTCTTATAATTGTTAAAGAATAAGATATAAGCAAAAGACAAAAAGCAAAAATCAAAGTCTAACGATTTGGTCTCCTCATCCTTTCAATCCCAAGGTCTATATTCAAGTTATCACAGTATACACCTGATTATCGAATAAACCCAATAGAAGAGATCAATAAAAAAACGGTTATAAAAGCCTTCAATATCTGATGAAAAAACCTATCAGATACAGATATCACTATCTTTTCAAATAAATCGAAAAACTATATAAAAGGAAAATATATTGTAAACTATAGATATATAATATACCTAAACAAAAACCAGATATTAATAAACTTTAGCTTTATCAATATCTAATCTCATATCTTCGATACAAAAGTTATTGGAATATAAAAAGGCCTGGAATATACTCTCAAGAACATCAGATATACTAACCAGAAAATCTAGATATATATCGACAATATCTTGACTATTTAAGGTATAAGGATTAATACTTTTATATCATTACAATGGATATTCAACAATTGTTATAGAACTATAAAAAACAATGATATTCATATCAAGTGATCATTAGGGCATAAAAACATTGAGGGAAATAAGGTAGCCGATCATCTCGCTAACCTCAGTGTTAAAAAATCCAGTTGGGATACTGAATCAGTATTCCAACCTACCTATAGTGGGGTAAGATTGATCACATACATTCTAAAAGAAGAGGCCTGCTAATAATAATGAATATTATATAAACCCGCCTTTTCTCTGTGATATAAATAATAGAACCTGGTATACAAAGTCAAATCATTGCTAGAGCTTCTATTCCCATAAGTAGTTTTATATAGATTAATAATTATCCGAATCTTACATAAAGATTTCAAATAATATCACAGGAAATTCGGGTATATAGGAAATACAGAATACTCTTGTAGAAAGTCTAAAACCCTTGTCCACCTAATCCATTACTGGAAAGCAAAAGATATATTTGAACAATAGCCAAATAAGCCCCTTACACTACTATCAACAAATAAGAAAGGTATTCAATACCTATATCAAGTCTTAAATAACCCTATAGATTTCGCAAAACTATTAAAGCTAACAAAGTTCTATAAAGATATATATCCAAAATAGAGGACTGCAAGTCTACATTCTACAAACAAATAATCTAAACTTTGTAATAATATATATTCATTATTAGAATCGATTTGCAATGTATAATACAAACGAAGTTATAAACTTTCTTTGCAGAGTAAATACAGGGAAACAACAAATAATTGTTAGGATCTAAAAACCCTGATGAATATCAATAAGGTATACGAAAACATATCCGAAAAACGTTTCTAAAAGCAAAACAAATATTTTAATCACTATACCGAAAGTAGTTTATTGAGTTATCTAGTATATGCAACAACAAGTTTATAAACGAGGGTACAATTATCTATACCAAGCAAAACAACAGAATCATCTCAACCAGTGGAGAAGAGAATACACAAATTGGAAGGTAATACACGATTACTAGGAATAGTCATAAGGCTTTCACTTTTCTTTCTAAGGCACTCTCATTTCATGTATCGTAAGATTATAGCTTAGAACATCTGCATACCCCTAGGGAGGTTGTGAGGACAGCCCTAAGCTGCCCTCCTGATGTAAAATAATACTACTACTACTACTACTTCCTATGATTTCACACCTACCTTCACTCCTTTACAATAGTAATATATTATTGTTATAGGAACTTTCTGAAATAATTGTTTATATTCATTACATTTATTTGTTTATAAATAATATAAGCCAAACTACAAGAATATAATTATTAAAAGGGGTATTATGTTATTATATAGAGATTAATCCTTTTCCAGAGACTAGCCGGAAAAGTGTAGATATAAAAGGATATAGAGTATCCTTTCATATCCTTTGTTTTTTATTAATTAATTCATACTGAAATCTATAAAGAACTACCCTTATACTACTATGGCAATAGTATAAGTTCAGTTCTGTACAAATTATACCCCAATTGTAACATTGATACTATCTAGCCTATTCCCTGCTTGTGATCTCTTACAAAAACGAACATTTTTTTGAAAATTTACATACAATACTATATTCAATCTTCAATATTAATACACTTTTTATATTAATTAATAAAATGAAATCTGAAGAAATAATATTCAAGAATATTATTCAAAATTTATAATTATCAAGTTAATAAGCTTCCAGAGAACAAGCTATAATATAGGATCTGAGATATCTTAGAAAAACGATTCGAAGAATGAATATCAGCAAGGCAAATTGATTTTCCGGCACCGAGGGGCCGAAGTCAAAGCTCGTATCAAATGATTTAATTCCTTGTAGTACCTAGCTACTAAATACTCCTCATTCATACTCATAGATAGAGAGAATGTATGTCTATTGTCTACGAGTTATACTTGAGTACAAAACACCAATACCTCAGTAACCTTAAATAGCATTTTGTCATATTGAGTATTGAGTATTGAGTATTGAACAACTCCTGTACCCGTACCCATACCGGCATAGTTCACTGTTCAGGCTCAGACAACCCGTTGGGGCTTGCCCGATTCGTTGCTCGGCCAGCCAATTTCATGTGTAAGATGTACATAGATGTCGCATATTGATAAACGCGATCACTATCTTGTATGTAAACTTAAAAGCATCTTTTGTACTCAAAAGAAGAATAATCAGTGTCTGTATTGGACCTATCATAATTACTACCTTCTTGTCATTCGTTATATTCATACCACGAGAAGGCAATATCATAGCATTGTTTTCCGTTACACGAAAAGCAAAAGAAGATTGCGCATAACTTTCAAAAACAACTCATGGAAGTCGTGCATTGCTTGATAGGATTATCCTAGATCTGAATAAGGAGAAATGAGCAATGCCAACTCCTGCAGAAACTCCTCCCTTGGATCCATCTTTCAGTCGAGATATCCATATTCATACCGATTCTTCAAGTATAGGTAAGCTTACATTTCTGATTATGATTCAAAATTCTTATCGCAAACCATCATGATTTGCAACTTAAATTTCAATGAAGGATTGGAATTTACCGGAAAAAGATTGATAGCTGTTGGTCAATTGTTTGTCTTTATCCGAAAAGCCCCCTCCTCGAATTACTGAATAAAAATTTGTCCCTGTTAGCACAATCTTGAACAATGACTAACCAGTGAATTTACCAGATTCCGAGTCCTCCCACATTAATAGGATACAAAATACTCCTACACATGCCCCCCTCACGATACTCTCTTCCAGCGCAATGAATATGCCTCACCTAGCCATGGATTCCTCTTTGCTCAAATCTTCGACAGGTACGATTAGATCTGTACCCTCCGATGACTCTCGATCCGGTACAACTTCGCAGGACGATAGCCCGACCGCGCAGCCTCAATCACAAAGCGACTCCACCATATCTACCACTCCGAGCAAGAACAGTTACAATTATACGAATGGATCGAGACCCCCTCTTAGTCGACCGTCAGGAATGGGCATGCCTAGAGGAGTGGTCAGAAGCATATCGACCGAATTCGGCCCTACCAAATACTCAAGCAGCAATTTACATGTTGTCGAAGATATGCCCGCAAATGATAGTGAAGATTTCAATTCTGCCATTGGAAAGGCAAACTTGGGAAAATCGGGAAGAGTTATAGAGCGACTTACCAAGGAGAATGACATGTTGAAGCGTGATGTGAAGATCGAGAGACTGAGAGCGGAAGAGGCTCTTGATCAAGCAAGATTAGCTGAGAGCAGGTACGCCCAAGAGAATGAGGAATGGGAGCGAAAGTTGCGTGATGCCGCCATGAATTCGACTGTCCTCAAGAGAAGGGAGCGACAACTTGCGGATGCAAAAGAAAAAGCTGACGCGGAACGGCACAAGGCAGAGAAAGCCACTGAGAGCGAGCTGTTTTGGAAGACTGAAATGGAGAAACTGGAGAAGGAATGCACAGCGAAGGTCGAAGAAGCCCTAAGCCGGGCAGAGTTGTACGAAGGAAGAAATAACATCATGACCAATCATTGGAAGGACCAAGAGAAGCAGGCTAACCAAAAAGTAGCGAAGCTGCAGAAGGAAATCACAATTATTGTCAAAGAAAGGAGTGCCGATGATGAGAAAATCAACATGCTAAAACGCCTCGCGGAGCAGCAAGCCGATCAACTCAAAACATTGCAAGAAGAAAAAGATGCTGTTGATCTGAAGTATGAGGATTACAAGACAGAAAAGGAAGAATCTCTGGTGGCTATCAAGGAGAATGCTAAGAAACAGGAGAAAGCTAGCGAGGAAATCTTGGCAGAGGCACAGAAAGTACTTGGTGAGCTGAAGTGGGCTCTTAATGTCAAGAAGTACGTGAAAGGAGCTGAATAGGGAGCTTGATCCATCTACCCGAGGTCGCCTGGAGTCGCCATAATCTCCCTGATTTCAAATATTTTCTCTTCTCGCTTGATTCTCTTAATTTCGACACGCACATCAATCATTTGCTTTCCAATTACAAATACATTACATCCTCCTCGAGCGTTCTAGCGACACCAAAGACTGCATTGCATTGGAGAAACAGGATACCATTGTACTTTCTGCGCTTTTGTACACTAGACACTATGGTTTTGGTCTCTCGGTCTCGGGTTGAAGTGGGCCAAGAAGTCCAGGGTGTTATGGAGTTTCATTTTTTTTGTGTCTACTTGGGACCATCATATCTACACACTGTACATTGGGGCAAACCCTGGGAAGTTCATCAAGTAAGACTTGCTTGGGTTTTTGGTGATGATTGAATGAACTAGATCTTTTTCTTAATGATTATTGTGCCGTAGTTGTTGTAATTTCAATTCAAGCTCGAGGTAAAAAAGCAAATTGTAATATTTTCAATTCTTCTTCATCAATTATGGTTCCTTTTCTACCATTGTACTGTAGACAGTGTGATAATATGCAATATAAAATTATGAAACTATTTGCAGCCATTGTCATATGCAAATACCCATCTATATTTATCAATGTACTGGGTCCTGGGTATTGAGCAAACGGCCGACTGTATAAGAACTTCAATTATTTAAATGTACATTCTCTGTTCAATGATTGTTTCTGTGATTTTATTTGCTCGCCCACTTCAGTTGTGATAACATCGTTTCTTTTCTCACTAGCTCCATTTTCAATATCGTTTGTTTACTTCCTTCCTCGTTTAGCAAATCAAATTGTTCTTTCCCTTTCCCGTCGCGGATTTCGCCCACGCGAACACAATAACTCTTCGTTGACTTTACATATTTTCCGAGCTTTCTCTGTGTGGCTCTGATATTACATTCAGATATTCCCTCCTCTCTTTTCTCTTTTGACAATATTGCTGGGACTGCGGTATTACCAGACGAGGACAAATTGAAGCCTGCAGCTGAAATCGTCTCGAAGATGAGCGTTAATAACCAGAGGAGCGGTGGGCACAGCTCATCCGCTACCGATCTCTTCTCCGATTCAGAAAATACTTGGGATTTGGGAACTCTTGCGAGATGTGGGATCTCAACAGCTATAATTGGCTCCGAATGGCATTTCAAACCAGCAGGAGTTATGGAAGTTGAAAAACGGTTCGCGGAGAAACGAGATCGAATGCGTGCTGTAAGTATCTCACTCTTAGTCTGCCAGAGATTTTCCTCTAGCGCCGTTCGTCATTTCCCTTAAGCCTTTGAGAATTCCTTCAAATTGCCAACATCTTCTACACGTGGATTTTGTGACTTTTAATGTCTTTACATCCGTACTTTCAGTGCGGATGCTATAGCAAACTTTATGATACTTTCTGAACACCCTCGTCATATTGAACACACTACTCTCAATCAAACATGAAGGTGCTATCACTAAGATAGAACTAGGAAGGTTATATTCAATGGCGTGACCATGATCACAATTTCCAGCTCTCCTCGGAAAGACATCTCGTACCTCTTTTAGAAGAGTTGAATCGAATTACCAAAGCAATCGTTGTAGAAGAGGGTGGTGATAGGGAACCAGATTCTGAGGATGATGACGACGAAGGAGACACATACAGTGACTTATCAACTGAGGTATGCGGCTCATACTAGATATGCCACCATATTAAACGCTTACATTTTCTTAGTTTCAAAGCAATGTAATCGAGAAAGTGGCTCTTTACGAACCATTGCAGCATACACGCTTACCCAACCCAAATACAGATGGTGTATTTTACCCAGATATCATCAAGAAATATGATTACCGCGGTATTTGGTTCTATTCTGATGGTAGCTCGATGGACAAAATCTTAAAACTAGCCATTGTTTGGGAACTAGAGGCCATGACGGACAGCAAGATTGTCAAGTCACCCAGCGAGTCGAAGGTCTATATCGGATCAGACCAGAAAGGTAGTGTCGATTTGGTGATTGCTAAGCTTGAGAATATCGCGAAGTACAGTGTGAGTGGAACTCCCATCCTTTCCTATTCCGACAAGCCATCACTAGCTAATCATCTACGCAGTTAACAAATACCTCGTTCCATCACATTTTCTATGCAGAGGAGATAGATTCGTGCAAATTTGTCATCAAAGCATTTCCTGAGATCAAGAAGAAATTTCTTGAAACTACTCTTCTAGAGATGATGCCTTCTGCTGAATATCTTTCTGAAAGACTCACCGTCAGAGCTTGTCCATGGAACACAGTGAAAGTATCTTATCTTCCAGTGAAGATAGGTAAATATACTGCCGCCGTGCAAAGTCCAGGGACGCAAGTCGCTGCAACAAAGTCATGGGCAGGCTTTGTTTGGAAAGCACGAGGAACTCCGGCAGATGATCCTGTGAATTACTTTCCTAATGGTTATGCAAAAGAAATTGAGAGGCAAGAAAATGGAGAGGGGAATCCAAAGGGTGAAGATGTCAGTTCGACGCATGTCGACATTGAGGGCTGGGTAGCAAATGCTTCAACTACAGCCGATCCCTCGCAAAGATCAAACATCGAAGAATGGAGGGGCACTATCGGCATGCCTCTCAACTCCTTAGCTCGCTTGGCCATGGCCTCGGGACTGGAGACAAATATGCCGAACGGTAAGACGAATACTGAAGGATGGAAGGGTGTCATCCATCAAGAACCGGCGACCAACCTCGAAATGCTTCTCTCTCCTGTAGAACGTTTAAGCATGCTCGCTGAGTCAGCGACGAACATATTGGAGGGTAAGCCAAGATTCATGCACCAAAGTTAGTACCTGTTTTAACTCTTGCGTAGGGGATTTATCGCCATATGGTAGCACAGGCGGGAACAGCTTTCTGCAATCGAGTCTTCTTGATTCTGCACTTGACGCAGAACTAAAAAATTCTGACTGGAATGCCCTCAGAAATAACGCTTCCGAAAATGCGCTCATTGATGTTAGTTCAAGTCCGACAAGATCGCCTAACCTGAAAATATTTGACATGTCAAACAGCTCTAATGCTTGGGGGGCTCACCAATTTACGGCCTTAGAACCACCGGCATTATCTTCCTCTTTGAGAATGCTTGAACGGCCAAAGCTTCCGTCTGAGGAGCTCGATGACTTGATGACTGCGACATCTGCTTCGATGGGTGGTCCAACATCAAATCCAGGCAACGAGTTATTAGATTTAACGGCATTTCCTGAACTGCCAGGAGTATCTGGTAGTTCAAACCCCTATTTGATGTCTGTGGGATGGCCAAGATTGTCTCCTGCGCCAAGCGTAGAATTTTCAGGGTCAAACCCCATAAAGGAAAATAGATCACAGCAGCCTCGTCGTAAACTTGAGGATGAGATGAGTACTCGAGTCTTTCACAAAACCATGGGTCAAAAGGCATCGTCTAACAAACAAGCTGCACCAAAGCGGAACAGTGTGCCAGAGCCACAAGAATCCTTCCTGAGAGACGTCGCAGGAATGTTTGGTGGTTTGATGGCACCAGTGAGAGGCTTTCACGGCAAAGTTAAGGTACATTTAAACTTTGGTAGAATCTTGCTAGGAAGGCTTCCTGTAAAGATCGTTTCGAAAGGCGATTTCATTAGACCATTTGACGAGGAGTATATCACCAGGCATCTGTGCCCACCGCCCGAGATCGAAATCAGACCAGGAGATGGACCTGAGCTTTTTTTTTACTGAGATCGTGACAAAATTAGAAGCCGACGCAATATTTCTGTCCAATCTTGAGAACAAAGAAGGCTCCCGTCTTTGGTCCGAGAAGAGTACCGAGTGGAAAGTTACATATGAGTTCATGTGCGAAGAACTACCTACTAAAAAAATATTTACCATTGAGATCGATGCAGAGACCTTCGAAACTCATATTGTGGTTTTGAGAAAGTTTGGCGAAATTGAAGTGCATGGTACAGTTCGCCATTGGGATCTGAAGCTTGCAGTTGAGGGAATCGAAGATGAGGAGGAAATCCGAGATAATTGGCCTGGCTACGATAATCTAGCTACGGAGATTCAGCGAACCCTTTACATTCCGTAAGTTCAAAATGTGTCATTATTTGTGAGTTTAACCTGACGTCCGACCTTCTAGTCCTGGAAACGAGAAACCAAATCACGCTTTGAAAATCCCCAAGCAGATCACGGAGCGTTTTCTTATTCATCAACTCAAGATCCGCAAGACTAGAACTTTCGACAGTCTTGATCGGAAGTCCAAATTACATATCACGGAGGTTGATAAATCTTGTGGACACGAGTTGCTGGTCAAAGATCAAGGAATGTTTGTCTATATTTTCCAAGAGGAGAAGAAAGATCTCGACATGGAGATAAACTGGCAAGAAGTATCCATTACCTCTGTAGTGATGAACGATCTCCTCCAACAAAATATGAAACTCGAGCTGGGCGAGGAAGCGTCATGGACACTCCAGGATCTTGCAGTGAAGAAAGTATCCAACACTTTCATCCACCCCGCATGTGTCATGCTCGCGCAGATGGATGGTGTCGGTTTCTATAACGATATCCAAGATATCAAAGCTTAGACATGCAATAAAGTATGCTGCAGCAGAATACCGAAAACCACCGAATACCAATTCTACCCCACAGTTCTGAGGAATTGATCCGTGATTTTGCTGGGTCTAGAAAGAAACACGATGGGTATGACGCTGGCTTGTTCAGAGTCAGAGACGGCGATATTCCGATAGAACAAATGAGGGTATTAGTTGATATTGATACTCCAAATCGAATGTTATCGAGAATGCATGTTATTACAGGTGGTGATATAATATGTGCATGTATAATAATGGTAAAAGAAGGTACCCTCACGAGAAAAACAACTTTAATTCTTGGGTACCTGAAGTGATATGAACTTCAAATGCCATTCGTTCACATCACATCATATCACTTTAGGTAGCATAGATAGAAATGAAAATGAAAATTACCCTCTGATAGTTATTATATCATCTGCTCGTGTATATATATATATATACACGTCAAAATTTGATCTAATCCAATCCAATCCAATCCAAGCAGAAGAGATAAATAACTAATAACATAACTGCATTACAAGAAATTACAACACGTATATCGATTTGGCAAGTTTATAGTAACTGCTGTCATTGCTTTATTTAGAGTCGTCTGGTGGATGTGTATGAGTACAATAGAACTCGTAGGACTCGTAAGGCCAAAGGGTACTTTGTAAGATTACTTTAGATTCTCCTGCTGTTGATGTTTTCGGTCGTACGTGTGGTATGGTGTGGTGTGGTATGGTATGAATGGACGATACAGTTTTGTGGTGGGTTTATTGTGTAGTTATGTGATTGATTGGGGAGGAAGGAAGGAAGGAAAGAGAGAGAGAGGAGGGGGGAGAGAAAGAAAGGAGATGCGGTGGTTGTGCAGGGGTGAAGGGGGAGGGAAAGGGAAAGGGAAAGGGAAAGGAGGAAGGGGGGAGGTTTGGGGAGTGTGGATGGGATTGAGGGAAAGGAAGCTTCATGGCATCGAAAGAAAAATTATTGGGGATATTTTAGAGTATGACCCTTTCTATATAAGAGAGGGCTTTGAACCAAGCAGCCATTTTGAGGGAGAAATGTAATTTTACTATGTCTTGGTTTGCGCGTGAGAATGAGCTTGATACAGTAATTAAACTCCCCCGCGCATCGCGTCATATTGGCATCGTTATGCACCCTCTACTCGAATACGTATTGTACCTCTGGTTCGTCTTGGAAATGAAACTCTCGAGTCTCAAGACGTCCTTCGCTACTGTAGGATCTTTGTACGATTGTGTGGAGTCTTGTTGAAATGGAAGTAGCGGGTGTGGAAATGATAGAGAATGGGAAAAGCTAAAAGGGGAAAGTTATTTGGGTGAGGACTTTGGATTTTGATTGTGGGTTGTGATATGATGAAGAGTGGAGAGAAGAGGAGGAGAGGGAGAATGATGGGGTTAATGGAGTAGGGGACGAAGGGGACGAAGGGGACGAAGAGTCGAGCGGTCCTTAAAGGAGGTAAGAAGTGTTAGGGATAGGAGTGATTGGAGGGATAGGCGGTCAGAAGAAGATAATAATGGCGGAAGAAGAAAGTGAAAAGCAAAGAGAGTCATTCGTGGAGGGAGGAGCTGTGTTATCACTTATATGACGCTGCCGTTTGCAATTGTTCATAGCTGATAAAATCATCACTAAATACGCCTTTCTATACTGGCTGGTATCGATCCTACTTCTTCCATATCATA
The DNA here is from genome assembly GCA_000503235.1 of Sclerotinia borealis F-4128. Lineage (NCBI taxonomy): Eukaryota > Fungi > Ascomycota > Leotiomycetes > Helotiales > Sclerotiniaceae > Sclerotinia > Sclerotinia borealis. The sequence goes on from KI628827.1 coordinate 24,177, forward strand.
TCTTCGGGTAAGGGTTATGTATACCATATACCACGTTGGGGTGTAATTAAATAAATGACACAAGATACCGGTATATATCGGTTGTGCCATACCGGCCGGGTATGTAGTGATGCCCGCCCGACACAGGCCATCGGTCGGCACGGCTACTCCAGCACTAAACTGTCGCACGATGCCGATGCCGTCGCGATTGTGAACGACATTGATGAATTTTTTTTTGGTACCGGTATACTTTTGTAGTAAGTATATGTCCAGTTCATAAATTATCGTCTATAAAGGTCATACTCATCTTCTTGTACGTGTACGTACTCACCTTCCATATGCAAGAAGATGTTGACGCCGCGCCTCCTTGAAAGCCAATTCATTCCGGTGGTGGAGTGTTTGAAATTGTATGTACTGTAACTGTAAGAAGTCTCGCCACACATAAGATTAAATGATAGTACCTATAGATTCCATGTTCCATAATTCCAATTCAACAAAGTTATACTTCTGTCGCAACACGAACGACATAGACACATATCAATGATTTTGGGGATTGGTGATTGAGATGGTAATGGCAATGGCAATGGCAAAGAAAAATGTGGAATGTAGTTGTGGTTGTGGAGATGTTTCGTACCCTACGTCATCGCACCACGACCACGACCACCATTGTCATTCGTTCTTCAACATTCTTCTGCCATCGCCAATCTCCTCTCCTTCAATCTACAATCTCTAATATCGACATTCGCGACGACGATATATTCTAATCAAGCTGCTTAAGAATAACCCGTGGCTGTAGCCCGAGTATCAAATGTCTGAAGATAATCAAGCCATGTCGAAAACGACCAGAGACCTTCTTACGAAAGTCAGAAAGATTGTGCCACCGATGCTGAGCAAATTTCACAAAGGTATATTCAGATGACGGTTTATATCTACAATGGATTGACACTTTTAAGGGCAGATGGGTAGGATAGCCGTTATTGGGGGGAGTGAGGACTACACCGGTGCTCCATACTTCTCTGCAATGGCTAGCGCAAGGCTGGGTGCAGATATGGTACAAGTTTCCATAATCATCTGTCGTGTTGACGGTTGTTTTGACTAACGTTCATATCAACAGAGCCATGTTATTTGCGAACCCAGAGCTGCGCAAGTTATCAAGACATACTCGCCAAATCTAATGGTTCATCCATTGATGCGACAATCCTCTCATGCAACGATGACCGAATCAGCGAGCTCGATTGCTCAAAGCATTATTGATATGCTACCGCGATTACATGTGATAGTTATTGGACCTGGCCTGGGACGAGATAAATTAATGCAGGAAACATGCGCGAAGGTACTCGAGGCCGCTAGAGAGAACAATATGCCGTTTGTCCTAGATGCGGATGGGTTACAGCTCGCGCAGACCAGACCGGAGCTTGTGCAAGGGTATAGGGAGTGCATATTAACACCCAATATTGTGGAATTTGGAAGACTTTGTAAGAGTAAAGGTATTGATGTTGAAGGTTTGAATGGGGTGGAAGGTGCCGAGAAGCTGGCGAAGGCCTTTGGTGGTGTCACGGTCATACAAAAAGGAGCACAGGATTATATTTCCAATGGCGACAAGACGTATGTGAGTGATATTGAGGGAGGGTTGAAGAGGAGTGGTGGACAGGGCGATACGTTGACTGGAAGCCTGGCAACATTCCTGGGATGGAGAAAGGCATATTTGGATAAATTGTGGGATCATGATGGAGATACTGATGATATTGAATCATTGGCCTTAGCAGCATTTGGAGGTAGCAGTGTAACAAGAGTAAGTACTCTCTCAAAATCAAGCCTCGTTGACCAGTACTAATCTTTACAGGAGTGCTCGAGGCTAGCCTTTGGCAAGAAGGGCAGGAGTTTGCAAGCTAGTGATCTTACTGAGGAAGTGTACGCCGCATTTACGAATCTTCTCGAGTCCGAAGATTCAACTGTTAAATTGTAGATTAATAAAATAATACCTACCAACGGTTATCAGCAAGTTAGCTTATGACACAGCTCTACCAGCTTTACCAATTGTACACGTGCGCGGACTGGGAATGGCTTTTGCTTTCCAATCTTCAGGCTAATGGATGGTGAGACTAGTACAGGACCAGACGAAGCTAAATTACAGACATGCAACGAAAGGACAAGTACCGGCCGGGTCAGCAGTAGTAGGATGCGAGGTATTCCCATAATGGCGCATGTGTCGTACAAAGGAATCAATGGTCTTTCAATAGTCTCGAGTTAGCTCCAAACTCCCCATTCACAAAGGAGTGGTTGACCCCTACGGAATGCGTGATCCGTGCCTTTTTTCTTCGGTGGATACCTAACCTTATATACTAGATGGAAACCGGGGCTGCGGTTGTTTCAGGGTTGGATCCTGTTGGTTTTGTTGTTGGGCTGATGGTTGTGGAGGATGTGGTCCAATGGAATTTTAGCTGATGTGATGAAACTTTGTCTGAAATACATGGATGGATGTGTGGATGTGTGTGTGGGTGGGTGTTGTTTGGTCGGCTGATCTTTACGTAGTCTTGCGTTTTTGATGGCTTCTTGGATAGGGTGAGGCTTGGTGTGCGCCACCAATACTCGGTATGTACTCGAGTATAAGCTTCACTCTTGTTTTTGTAAGGAGGGCTAGATAGTAAGATATAGAACTCAATGGGTGTTGATGAGGGGTACCGGTAGGTGTTGTGTTGTTCTCGAGCAGAAAAGAGTTAGATCTCACTGCGAAGATGCTATTATATCGGCTGGGATTTTGATATGATTCATGGATAAAAATCGAAATATTAAATGAAATGCATGTTTTAACTTTGAAATAAGCATTGATATTCTACTTATTAGCAATGTATGCGCTCTGGATTGAGGAGTTGACTTGTTCAATTCAATTCAATGAAATTGAAATAATAAAATGGCAATATCGGTCACGCTTTTTCCCCTTGCAGAGATTGTGATTATGTGATTATAGACTCATCGTTGAATTTTCTACTGACCCTGAAGACTACTAGTACCTCTACCAAGTATTGGATGATGTATGGCCATGAACAAGAACTCTTTGACCTTGGTGTAAAGTTCATTTTACACAGCAGATGTTACTGCCGTATATGGCTTATTTCCAAGCCGTTAAGAAGCACCATAAAATCTCCATAAAATCACTGTACAACAGTGCTACAGATATTGACCAATAGGAAGCTATACCATAAGAAGTTGGGGTATTGGTAAGTGTGGGGTAGATGTTCGACCCCGCGCACCTTCTTATCCTACCCCTCTCTATACTTGGCAGAATTAATTCAATGGTTATCCGGAATACTTTGATTATGTTGTCGTACTTCAACTGCTTGGCTATTACTCAGACCTTCTTCCAGAGACTTAAATCATAAATTCCTTCCTTGGAGTTTTTCAGCCAGGCACATCCACCACTTGCACCATCCCTAGAGCTCGCGTTACCTTACAATATCGCATCAAAATGGCAAGCAGTACTGCAGTTACTAGAGACTATGGAAAGAGGACAGCAATTATTACGGGATCTGCGAGGGGAATGTGGGGTCTCACAAGCTCTACAGGGCATATTCCATAAGTTAACGAACAGACAGAGGCAAGGCAATCGCAATCAGACTGGCCGAGGATGGTTTCGATATTTGTATAAATGACATTGCTGCAAACAAAGCTGGTATTGATGAGGTCTGTCTGCGAGAAAAGTCTCTCGGTCTGCAAAGTGCTAATATGTTTGAAGACGGTATTAGAGATTCAGAACATGGGTCGATTATCTTACGGCCACGTCGCAGATGTTTCCAAACTTGCCGAAGTCGAAGGTTTGATTGAAGCCTCAGTTCAAAATCTAGGCAATCTTAATGTGATGATTGCAAACGCTGGTATCGCACAAGTGAAGTCTCTCTTAACCCTATCCGAATACGAAGTTCGAAGAATGTTCGAGGTCAATGTTTTTGGTGTCTTCAACTGTTACAGCTCTGCTGCCAAACAAATGATCAAGCAAGGTGGAGGCGGTAAGATAATTGGTGCCGCCAGGTATGTTCATGCCCCAAAGAAATTAACCGATGACTTGCTAAACACGCTCATAGTGTCGTCGCTTTCAAACCATTCGCCATGCTTTCCCACTACAGTGCTTCGAAGTTCGCTGTAAGAGGGTTTACTCAAGCCTTTGCCATGGAAATGGCCGAACACAAGATCACTGTCAATGGGTACGCGCCTGGAATAGTTGGTACTGCCATGTGGGAATTGATCGACGAGGAACTTGGTAAGACAAGAGGAGTTGAGAAGGGGGACACGATCAAGAAGTATACAGATGAACTTATCTTACTTGGAAGAACAAGTGTTCCGACAGATGTGTCGAAATGTGTTAGCTACCTGGCGAGCCCAGACAGTGATTACATGACAGGACAGACTTTGATTATTGATGGTGGAATCGTTATGAATTAATCAGTAGAAGAACTACATTCATTTAGTTTTCACATTGTTTATTTCGTTAATCAGCGCAACAAATATTTACTTATTAACTCTGATCTAGTTTGCCCTTCTTCGAAATAAGAATTCTCTGATGTAAGAGGTTTTCTAAATTCTCTTCGAATCAGTCTTTCTTAGTCGCCAGGGCAAGTTTTTACTGCGAAAGGATGATTCACTTGGCTCTAACTTAAGCTCCCAACCGAATTCATTCAGGTAGACCATCGCAATATCGAAGCTTTTGGGTATTTGATACTCAAAATTACTTGCCAATTTGCCGATTACAATAATCTGGCGAGCGAGAGCTAGAAAAGCCTGGAAATGATAGGAAAGTGAATAGAACCTGACTACAGGACTCCTGCCTTAGATGACTTTGCCGTCAATAATCCCACCATGACTCTTGACTCTAAGATTCGAATACCCAAGGAACTCAAAAGAAAGACAAACCCCTACACATCCACCATTTCGATTCACAGAATTAGATTTCTTGAATAACCTTTTGAATTTCAAAAGCTTTGTGGGCTTCCATCTACTCACTGTCTGATCTACAAAGGTCCTCACCTGAAGGTAAAACTCACCTTTATTATTATAATGAAGAAGATACACTAAGCCAGCTCAACTTCCCAGACCTTTTCTATCAAAACCACACCTGAGAGTGCACCACTAAAATACCCATGAAGTGGTTCAAGGGAAAAGACGTGACCGGTAAAAATCACGAGCCAGAACTAGAGAACGTCCCGCTTCGAGATCGCGCTAGAGTAAGACGAGAGAAACGAGAGGAGGAAAATTTGTTCAATGTGTATGGTATCAGGACCACGCGAGCGGAACATACGGAAGCGCTTGAGCTATTGGGGGAGGATGAAAAGTATGGAAAATTTCTATGTGTGAAACCTAGTCCATTGAGGAATTGTTGGACTTTGGTAGGACAGAAAAGAGATAACTGAGATAATATGGGAGCATTTATTGTGGCTACGGCGGATTGGATGATCTAGGACCGATACAAATTACGAAGTTGAAGGATGAGAGGCTTAGGGTTATTATTACGGCTGAAGTGCGGCAAGGAAACCGGTGAGCAGTGGAAGAGATGAACATTGCGCAATCCAAGAGGCATTTCAGACTCATCAATAACTCTACCTGCTGCACGTGTACATAATTCTGATGAAAATCAATGTCTTTCGATGAAACCGTGGAGCAGCCGAGTGGCTTCTCTTCACCCCAGATATAATCATTTGATGGTTTTGATGTCTTTGAGAGTCTGTATTGTGCAAGGAGTCGTAGATATCTCATTGCTGTATGAACTACCCTGCACCTATCATGTCATTATCTTTGAGGGGTCTATTCACTGGCGCTGCAACAATCACCAATTATCTTGGCAAGCTCATTTGCGTATCAGAGTCTCAGCTTAGTGACATAATTCATTGGCCCTATAAATCCTGGTTGTATCATTTAGGGGATAGCGTAGAACAAATCAAGCTCCAAAAGTCAAGACAGACAAGATGTTTGTGAATAAGCTGGTGTGTTTATGAATTACTTAAAGTCACTGGGTTATACTCGACTACAGAGTGAAAATTTCTTCTTCTACAACATTCATTGTTCTGTATTGGTCAATTATTCGCATTCCCGGTGATATTATCCAACAATAGTGTCCAAGGAAAAGCTTATGGACATAGCCCGAGTCTCTTCTCGGAATCTTGGTTCGGCTTTGAAGACTAGGACGGAAAAGGTTTAGTTGTGAAGGAGTATAAAAAGACATGAGTAGTGGGCCACCTTGTACTGTACATGCAGATCTTTTTTCAATGACAATTAGTTCATAGGGCTGAAAATACCTTTCTTGTGTTTCGATTGGTTGTTTCGTTACTAGTACGTTCATCAATAGGATACTAAGTTTGCATGGTCTAGCCCGTAACCGAAGCTCCCCAAATAAACTTTATCGCCTAACCTGTTTGATGCTTGATTAAACTTGATTAATGGATATTCAACGAAACCAGTAATCAGCTAGATCGTGATAATTTAGCGGATATGATATGCCGAGACGCAAGCAAAGCGTGATATAAAACCTGTTCTGTCCCCAGGGCCCAGGCTTTTCCTCTTCATGGTTTACTTCTCCTGCTTGATCCGTTAAAGACTCTTCTGCTGTCGAAATCTCTCTGTGTCAATAACTCAAATTCAACAAGACAATAATTCCGAGTACAATGATGTCTTTCAATGGGGTAGATGATACCAAGGATGCGGTAAGTCACTTTACCCTATCTCTATATTCTTTCTTTTGTTGCATCCGGAGACCTACAAGAGCACTTCCATCATGTTGGAAAGCGAACACTGACAGAAACTACCACAGATTACCGCCGGCCAACTGGCAGACTTGACACTGAACGACAACACGGACACAAATTGGTTCAGTGACATGGCAGCTTTCGGAGTTCGCATATGTAAGATGGCATCCAAGAATACGAGCTTGTTTAGGTGCTTGTTTTACAAGAAATGGGGCATGCTACGCATGGGTACGGGGACTGTGGCCAGAGGACTCGTGAGTTTTCAACACAAGGGAATAAAAGTAGAGTCGTTGGCATGGATACTAACGGATTACTAGAGAGAAAGAAGGCCAGAGAGGGTAATGAGTCAAGAACAAAAGTTGTGGCCAGGCGGTGGGAAGTGGATAGTGAAGAAGAGGAGCCCATTGAGGGCAGTTATGATGGCATGGGAAGTGACTGAAGAAAAGAATGGAGGGCAGTGGATTCCATCGCCAGCAATCGCAGTGGGATGAAGAAATGGAGTAAATGGGATGGATATATGGGAGAATATATAATGCCAACATAATTTTGTCTCTTTTCAGAATATATCTTACATTGGCTCAATTGCGTTCAACATATTAACAATCTCCATTTCATTTGGCAATTGAGCGCCAGTGAGGTCCCATTGTGATTGAACACAATAATACTCTTTGCACCACAAGAGGTGCTAATAGCAATACCACAGCCATTTTCTTCGACCGGAAGGCCCAGCCCACATTCCTAATTCTTTATATTTTAAGAGACCAAGTCTCTTCATATCTCTCCGTCATTTCTGATGAACAAGAAAATCAAACTTTTGTATATCCACAGTACTTCTTCATACAGAAGCATCATAAATACCAGGTGATGGTCCATAGATACTCAGCTCATATGGTCATATGTGTACAGCCAGCAAAGATCTACAGTTTATAGAGTACGGCTGTAGACCGTGCGGTCGAATGTTCTTGCGCCAGCTTTACTGTACCTTTTTTCTACATATCTTTTGGGTATGTAGGTTTGTGAATCAAATTATCTAACCACGTAAATTAATTCACCATCACAAATTCGTCTCTCACAGAAAAGTAAATTTCACCCATCATAAATTCTTCTTTCATAAGAAGGCAAATTATCTTAAATCAAATCCTTTTCACAACTAATTCGTAATTACCTCTCTCTCTTTCCCTCTTCCTTCAAACAAGTCAATACAACAAGTCAGTACCAAGGATATCTATCTAAATAGGTACCATCATATATATCCAGCTTAGCTGTTTATTTCCGATACCTCTAATCTAATTCACACAAAAGAATCATCCCACACGATGTCTTTAGCGAACCTACTACCACCATTGACCAAATCTTGGGCAGACGAAGTCAACGACGATTTGGAGGAGCGGTCTCTCGAGGTTAATTTCACTACTAGCTACTATATGAATACGTCTAGGCTAGATCACTATTCAGAGATTGAAGAAGCGGAAACACTTCCACCTGATTTTACAGATTACGAGGTAAGTATGACTCTCAGCATGTGTGGATGCACCTTTAATGATTCTTTCACAGGCTCTTGGATTGCCAGACGAAGAACACATGTTCGACTCCTATCCTTTCGCTTCAAACGACGAGATGATACCGAATAATCAGAGCCCTGCCGTGGAAACATTTCCTGATCAGATCTTACTGCCCAACACCAACACATTAGCCAAATACATGACAATGGATATCCCCAAAACACTACCTTACTCTACTTCGGAACCCAACGCCTATGAGTCCTTCGATACCGAATTCGAATTCAAGAGAGATATCGAGGTATCACGCGACGAAGATCAGGAGGAAACCACCACAATTACTCAATACAGCATCAACACTTGGGAGAAATCCATTGACGATTTCCCAGATCTTTTGGATGATTACAATCCAAGCATTGAGTCAACTCCTCAAACTACCCCCGAACTCGGTACCTCGTTCTTCTCGGAGCTTGGCTCACACTATAGCTCGCAGACAGAGGAGGACGGAGAGGAGTTTCGGATCGATCACCCGTTGGTGGGAAAAGACGTAGTGGGTATCTGAGAGTCGTTTGTGGAAGTAAAGACTAGCGAATATGATGCGCATCCCCCAAAGGTCTTTCATCGCGGTGAGGTAAGCATAATCGATTCTTTGATTTTCGCATTCCCGGTGGCCCCAAATTCCTATTTCAAGTTTCCATTTCTGTATCCTCTCAAATTTCTCAATACAGCTTCTGCTCCTCCTTTTCCTACAGATCTTTCCTTTTTAGAACATTACTGACCCTTTGGCTTTCAAGAAACCACAAGTCTGGGAATGGGCACCATCAAATCTAAGATGCTGTCAAACGCTTATTCGCGACGATGGTCCCAAATATGAGAATTAGGTTATGAACTAAATGTTGTATATATGATCTTCTATTTGGCGCATTAATTTCGCGATGGTATTTTGGGAAGGAGTTATATGAAGTTCATTTTGCCAGATAAAGTGGTTAATTTCCAAGCTCTTTCGAGCCGGGAATTGTGAGACAGAGGCATAGGGATAGGATGGTGAGATTAGGATATTTGGTGAGACAAATGATTATCTAAGGGTTATTGAGGCAGTCTATAGTTAGGATTATACATGCATTTATTTGTTAGTTCCTTCTTCTTTTCATTATTGATAGTTATTGTCATTCTTCATTTCTCGCTTAATTATATCAAGAACGTCGGACCATAATCTGTTACGGCAGTAATCTATATTCACTGTTCTATTCTTAATGAAACAAAGACAGTACATCAGTATGCTGCTATAAGAATCAATGTTCATTTCCGATGTACAAAATGTCCAAATCAAATCAACCAGTTTGTGATTCTTGCAATTCTTGAATCATCCAAATCAACCCCGTCCATCCGCACTCAACAAAAAGCAAGGCGCAAGCAATCTGATCGCCTATTGGAGTCACAAAAATCATATCATCAAGATGTTACCACCTCAAGTATGGCGTGCTATGCGATGGCAACCTGTAATAAACACCGATTACGATGGCGCAGTCCTTGTCGGTGGTTTGGAAAACGAACTTCGACATTTTGGCGACCCGGATGAAGAACATGATTTTTGGGGAGATCCACCTCCTGCAAAGCCTTGTCCTGTGAGTAAAGCTGTTTCAAAATATCTTGAAAGCTGGTTTCTCTTTCGCGCGATCACTTACTGACCAAATTTATAAATAGTATACACATGAAGGCGCAAGAGCTATTGCGGCGGCTAAGAAGAAAAGAAAACAGCAACAGTTGAGAGTAGCTCGCGAAGCTTCAATAATAGGCATCTCACAATATGAAGGCAATGCGAGCGACGAGGATTTTGACGAGGCTATCGTGGAAAATGAGGAAGAGCAAGAGGAAGAGGACGGCTGTACGATCGAAGGAAATGTGGAGCCACTTGAATTTCATGATGAATGGTTTGGAGGGGATATGCCAGAAGATTACGACGAACATGAAGTAGGACTTGAAGATTGTTCACAATGTGGAGGACAGTCAAAAGGACAAATCGACGACGACAATGAAGAGGCTGATGACTGCGGGCGGAATGCCGAGGAAATAATAACAGGTCCGATCAAAGACATAGATATTCCCATAGACGAAGATATCTACGCCAGCGATCTCGACCTCACGCAAAGTTTCATCTTCATGTTCGATGAGGAGCTTGAAACTAAAGGCGATGCTAAGGAAATGAAAAACAAAATTCCATCAACTAAATCCTCCAAGGACCATTGTCTGTGCCAATGCGGCGACTCTGCCTTTGTCGAAATCGACAATAAAAACAAAATCAATGGCTTAAATGGAATGGAAAAGACCCCATGTCCGGCCCGGGCTGTTATTGCAGCCCAGCCTGGAATTTGGCGAGCAATGACTGCTTGCAGACCATTTGAACGAGCACGCCGTCCGCATATTGTCAGACCAGGAAGTTGGCAGGCAGTATAAACTCACCATTTGTCATACAAGCATCCGCAAGTTGGCTGGAACGGAAGAGAGCAGGGTTTGAGAGATAAAAGCTCGTCACTACACGATGAAATCCTATATGAAAACTTGAGTTGGCTATGCGACTCTCAACATATTTAGCTTGCACACCTAAAGTGCGCTACCCGGAAAACTTCTCGTCCATGATACCCAAGAAGAGACGCTGTCCGAAATATATTTGCGATTTGAGTTTAGAAGAAAGTCTTGGGATTGGAGGAGATAGTAATAATCTAATTGGATCACTAAAAACCATGATCGTGGTGTTTTTATGGCCGAGTGATATTACTGTGACTTGAGACCAAGGACCGCTCAGAGCTGTGAGAATCTTGTGAAAAAAAGGTAAGAAAATGATAACGACTCTCAAGCTATTCTAGAGAAGTTCTAATGCGTCTACAGTGCTACTGCAAAAGGACCATCACCCACTGGAAACGATTATATTGCGACTAATTCATTTATCTGCTTTTCTATTCATTCTATATTGATGTGCAATAAGTTTTGCTTAATATACACCGTTCTAGATCTGTATATATGGTTGTAACAGTCGCAACCGTGGAATCTACTTACGAGTATTGCTAGACAGTGATGACCATGACCCATTTAACTCAACTATACTGATCTTACTTGAGTAGTAGACCATTTACTTACGTCTTGGACCAGTTATGAGGCTATTTGCCTGCACAATTATCAATAAAATTCACAAATGACGCGCAGGTTCAAAAATAAGTTATGAATTGAGGCATGAGGATATCGGCAGAGAATTGTAACGTCACGTTCCTAGACTGTTTGGCTCATACATCTTTGTGCAAATGTACCTATACCTATTTGGATCTAGAAGCATAAGTTACGATTTGATTTCTAATAATGTATTCCGATATTCGAGGGTCATCCTGAACTAGTATGCTAGTATGACCTCAAATTACTTGGCTAGGCCACAAACTCAAAATCCTACATTTACACGAGATCTCCTTCATATCACTTCGTTAGATTTTCAGTTCCACGACACTTTCTTCACACATAATCTTCTCTGAAGCATCTTAGAAGCACCTTAAAATCATCTAAATCACATTTTTAATTCCTCACAAACATCTACAACATAAGAGCGTCAAAAGAATATCTCTATTTGCAAGCAACAATATCAACTACGATGTCTCAATATTCATCAACTAAGAGCCCTCCTATCAAAGAAGACACAGAGTCTTCAAGCCGGGAATTTGGCTATGTATATGAGATGGCAATCCCAAAACATTTGGCGGAATGGGAGAATAGGAAGGGATACATGTGCAAAAGAGTTTCCGAGGAGCTCATATGCGCTACCGCCAAGGATTGCAACCTACCACGATGGGCAGTGACTGTCGAGACCGTCAAATATCGAGGTTTCCTTAACGAATCAGACAATCTTACGGAAGCGGAAATCAGGGACGAAATCAAGACCTGGACTCGAATCAATATATTACGAGCAAATGCGGAACGCAAAGAGAGACAAAAGACATCTTCGGCAACGTCTTGATGGAAACATGGAAGAACGAACCACTGGCAGATTGGACAACGGAGATTGGATATACTGCGCGAGAGCTGATGGGAGCAAATGTCGCGGCGGTATGGTATCCTGCGTTGGGCAACACTTGCAGCTTAGCTTAGGGGACAAACAAGAAAAGGGACGGACGGTGCACGAAAATATCGGTTATTGCGATCTGGGTAGTTTTGCATATGGAATGGACGGCGCAGGTTGAGCAGGAAATCTTATGCAGTGGGGCTTTGGATTGGAATTTTGGGATCTTATGGGGGAAGGCGAGTTTGTGTTTGTCGATACTGGCGCATGTAATCTGTAGTTAGGGATCATTTTGAAATTTTATGTTCATTCCATACGGTCATAAATCACTTACCGTGAGGACATACTCGAGTACAATAATAAGTACCATGTATACAGTTAAGGACAACCAGACCTCACTTACCTAAAGTCTTTTTATTATATATCTTGAAGTTTTCTACTACTCGTTTATTATATACAGACTTAGAATGATAACGAAAATTCATATGTATAATAATATTTTATAATTGATATTTATAATTGATTTGATATTTAATATAAAAGATAATTATATAATGATATATTGAAGGTCACGAGCTAAATAGGTTAGGGTATTTAGCGAGGGGAAAGCTTATTAGCTAATAGGGGTAATCGAATAATAATTAGTATAAGGGGAATGGATAATAGTATATAATATGATAATAGTAGTATTGTATTATAGTATATAATAATAAGAGATATCGAAAGTGATGATTCTTAAAATGAAATAATCTAGGGCCTATAGCCTTCTTTTATGCTTTTTCCAACTCTATGCTTTCGTATAGCTAGATGCTTTCATTTTCCGAATTCAGCTAATATGCTTTCATATTCCGCATTCGGCTAAATTTCGTTTTTAGTTATATGTTTTCATATTCCGTATTCGGCCATATGCTTTCAGAAATGATAAAATCATATAA
>KI628828.1:0-36223 GCA_000503235.1 Sclerotinia borealis F-4128
AATTGATTGAATTAAGGAGAACAAATTTCATAATAAAACAAAGTATATAAATATTAAATAATATTATATCAGGAATGATATAATTCATACAAACAGGATTAGAGTTTATAAATTGCAGATATTAATCAAATAATTGATATTCTAATAAAACAGTTTATATACTCTAGGTTTTGTATATATTATATTGATTTAGGATTTGATATTGATATAGAATAAAAAGAGTACTCTTATATTATAATATAATATTAGATTATAAGATACTGAACTTCTATAAAAAGATTAGATATTATAATTATAATTAAAGACTAATATATTATTACAGGAGTTAATAAGGCTCTAGGATTCTGATAATCAAGTTTTTTGATTATAGGGGGAATATTAGAACACATACTATTATACTCTATACTATATACTATACTCTAGCATTGTGCTCTCACTAGTACTGACGCTAGCCTTAGCGCATACAATAGCTAGCTTATCAATACAACTATAATGTAGAGTATATACAATAATACTATACAGTTACACTTCCAACAAAAATAAAATATGAGAGAAAAATCATAATTTAAAGAATAATCAACTGACTAGAACTGACTAAAAGATTAGTCAGAATTCGAAATTTACTGCTACTCGAGTACAGCACTCGAATCTCTCTACTAGTAACTAATATTGAAATCGTTATTCGTTAGGCTGTACTAAGAGCCACGTGAAGCGCTAACAAGCACGGACTAAATTTTTATCGATATCGAAGCTTTACAAGAATAACATCACTTTCTAATACTATGTAACACTCAAAACAAAGCACTATAGGACTTATTTCAGTTTAATTAAATTTTGTAATTATTTCTATTTTACTTCCTTTGTCCTACCGACCTTTGTTCCTAATTTAGAGATATAAGGAGGTCCTACAAGCCTCATCTCTCCCTAAGGAATGAAGAACAAAGCCTTGTCCCCACATTCGATACTACCGCCCTGAACCTCCATCGAGATAGAAAGCTGTAGTAGCAACTACCTTAATAGTCTCTCCGAGCTTGGAAACCTATTCCTACACAAAAATTGACAAACGAAGCTTTACGCTGTACCGTCCCTTTCAACGATACTTGACCGCTCTCTCAAGATTCCCGACAGGCATCTACACTATCGTCGACAACCAACTATGGAAGGAAATAAGAAGCAGCAGAAATTGAAGGACACATAGCAGAGCTATGGGATACATAAGAGGATATGCGGGATGAGTGGCCGGGCGCATGACTGATCTGTCAGGGTGCGCGGGGATGGTTGAAAGTGATGGCAACCTGAAACATCTTTCTACCAACGCCAAAGAAGTCAAAATAAGCCTTGCGACGGTCCATTGAATCTGCCTCTCGTTCCTCTAGTGTGGAGCCAATTGCAGTCAATGAAGACTGATCTGTCCTCATCCGACAGACCATGTTTCAGGCAGTGGAAAGAATCTCGTGGCAAGCTTCAGCAGCGTCAAATCTATCTCCGCTATCCGAGTCAATTGGTGTGTGTCCGCGCCAGTCGTCGAAGAGCCTAGAGAGGTATTTTTGGAATGAAGGAAAATAAGGCGGAATGAACAATTTTGATGGCTGTGGCCACAAATACCGACCCTCAGTTTAGAAAATGGTTGTCCTCGGATTGTATCTAGACTTGAATAGAAAACCTCTGATTAAGCTGCTATCGAGGTTGATTTGGTATCTATTAATGACACAGGGGATGATGCGATAGAAGGCTTGTTTAAGGCTGTGGGGTCGATTGGTGAGAATCGGGCGTCATTTAGCTGAGCGCAATACTAGGCACAATGGCACAATGGAACTGTTTCATGTTGAGCGTTTCACCCTTTTAAACCAGCTGGTTTGTCGAGGGATCACAGGACCTCATCAGGAAAAAAATGGATCGTTTTGTTCGGCAGCATAGTCGAAAAAGTCGTCGAAATCAACATCGTTTGTTGAAATTGGACGCCCAAGGTTTTCTTAACAATCCTGAAATCGTAAAGGATTTTCGGCTGGCGGATTTGATGTACGAAGTCTACCTTGGTAATACCAAGCGTTCGTATATCCCATAACACTTGAGGTTTCTGGGATGTAGCCAGGCTGATCTTCCTCTCTTGTGACGTACTCCTCGTCAAGGCAGGATCCATTGCCGGCGCTTTGGGATTCCTTATTGACCTCACCTCCGTCGGCAGCATTTTTGGCTCTGTCGCCAGGCAGCCTATTGTTTTGTTGTAGAGGCTGATTTTCTCTGGAAACGATGGATCCAGTCTCCAGACTACCTTTCAGGTAAGCGGCATTGCTCGAGATGTCAACCTCTCCTCCTTGATGTGAAATGCCACGGTTGTGGGGTTGATCAAGGAGCGCAGCAGTATTTAGCATCCAATACCATTCAGGAGGCTGTTCCATGCTCAAGGGCATTCCACCGCTTAGTTCCGGTGCATGTCCTTCACTGCCATCACCTACTCCGACATCGAGCCCATCGTACTGTCTTTGATGCTGGAATTGTTGCTCACGCTCGGGTTGTTCCTCAGACTTGAGTCGTTCCTGTCTCTTCAATGGTCTGATATCAAACGGTTCCTCCTCAAACAGAGCCTTTCTCCTCTTCTTCGACGAGGCAGCGGACACCATTTGGCTCGAATTGTTCGGATATTCGATGATATCCTGAACCTCATAGTCCACCTGGCTAGATCCCTTAATTTGTGCTTGGGAAATAGCAGATTGTTCTTTCCGCCGGTATTGCCATCCACTTCCATCTAATCTGCTGCCACCAATGTTGCTCGATCGATCGCGATTACTTGCTCGGAGGCCCATGTGCATGGTATCGATGTGACTTGGATGGACCACATAGCTGGTTGAGGGCTGCATGAGTCCCGGAATATGTCCACCACCATCCGACGGGGTCTGGAAAGCGAAAGTTTTAACCTTCGAAAGGTTTGTCTTCGGCTGTGGCGCATCAAGCCGGTCATCATAAGATTCTGGATCCTGACTGAAGTGTTTGTCACTTGAGCTACCTGTACCCAAGCTGTTGTCATTGAAGCTCATCTGCGAGCCAACATTTTGAACACTGCGATTTGTATCGCTCAATCTCTTCTGGTCCACACTCTCCTTATCCTGGCCCTTGATTGGAGGAAAATTATTTTGGCGGGTGGGGTACTTAGAGGGACTAGTCGTTGAGCCATATCTATTGCGAGTATCAGGCACACTTTCCATGCTAATTCCCATAGAATGAGCACTTTCATTGCTGACCTCATTTACAACCTCGTTGGCACCTTCTTCGACAGCTTCCACGGAACGGTCAACGTCGTCCATGCTTAGCAAGTGCCCGTTGTTTGGATTCAATACTGAGCTGGGATGCTCGCTCGAGTTTCCTTCGATAACCTCGCCTGTCTCGAGGCTCATCAAACCATTCTTCAACTTTCGCACATACTCCGCCTCATCTTTTTTGTACTCTGCCCACATCTTGTAGGCATATTTGTTTGAGCGAACCCTTGAGCTTTGTAGATCCTGCCAGTCTTGTAGCTGCTGCCCGCCAGCTTTCTTCGCTTTCTTGGCTTCCTGCCTGGCTTTCTCTTCAAAGTAGGTCTTAACCTTGTCGTGGGTTATATTATTTACGTCCATCAAAAGCATCTTGTCACCTGTCCATGGGCGACTTCTGATCTTGTACACAGCTTCAAACTTCTTCACCTCTTCATTGTTGCGACGTATGGCTCGCGGCTGATCATCCTTTTTGGCTTTGCGCTCGCCCATGTGTCTACATACACTATTAGTTATCGCCCTTGAGCTTGAACGAGCGTAAGAAAAGAAGCAAATTCTCACCGTCCTACAGTCTGCGAATCAACACCATCGATCATTATCAGTCGGTTTTTAGGTGCTGGTCCCCTCTTGAACAATTTCGTGTCACATGCCGCGTTGCATTTGTCGGCGATCTCTTGGCTAGTTTCGGAAAGTTCTCCGTTGACATTGTTCTGGTCAAAATAATTGTTGAGCCAAATCTCGTGGTTCTGGTTCTTTGGCATTTTGACTGTATGGTTAAACACTTAGTGGTTGTTCAGAAGAGCAGTAGATCAATAGGTATCCTGCATACCGATTTAGATGTTTGAAGAAGCTCTATTAGTTGCGTTGGTGACTGTTCGTATCGAATCTTTTTTCTTTTTTGAGTTTCGTTGCTATTGATCTAGCTCAGCACTTCATTTAAACCAAACTCGATCAGCATCCATAAGCATATACTGGTGGGAGGGTTTCTAACCTTCTTCTGATGTTGTTCTAGGACAATCTTGAAATGGAGTTATTGCGCTATTAGTGTAAGCACTTATGTGAGCGAAATATGGGGTTTTTGTGATGCGATTTGTGTACACCAAAAAGGTTCGAGATAGCAAGAAAATGCTAATTTGGTGAATTTATTTGGCGAATCCGAATACCGACTTGCCTCTACCTCGAGCTGATGTAGGAAAGTGGTTGTCATAAGTTTGAGGTTGTAGATCTATTGAAGTTGATGGTCAATACAAATATGGTTATCAAAAAGTTAACGTTGTGTAGATTTGTTTTCACAGGTTTGGGGGAAGTAGAAATTGGAATAAACACAGATTGATAAGATTTCGTCATGGGTTATTATCACAGATTCATTCTCTACCGCTTCTGTTCTCCAAAAAGAATATTATAAAAATAGGGTCGACCAACCAGAGTAATTTGCGCCGCGCTAGTCTGCGCGAATTATTAACCTTATTATTATCCTTATTCTACTGTTTTAAAGATAGGGATAAGGCTGAGAACAAACCTATTGTTGCAACCAAAAGTTTGGCAAGCCAAATAGAGCATCGGGATGGAGTTTCAAAGGTTTTCTAATCAGGCCAACACGAAAGAAAAGATTAAGACATCTTTTCTTTCGTGTTGGCCTGATTTGCGCTCAGTGTTCATTAGACAGGACTAATTGAAATCTCCACATTCATAGTTTCCTCTTCATAGGCAATCATACGACCGTTAAAACAATCTCTAGGTGACTTGGACGGCTTTAGCTCATTTTTTTCATATTCTCATTGACAATCGTATACACAGTCTAAGTGTCTCCAAAGAAGTCAAAACCAGCCAACAATGCTCGAACTGTTATTCTGGAATTGAAAATGCGGGTAACATTATGAAATCCAGTATGCATGCAATTTGAAGTTAAGAATGAACAAAGTGGAAATCACATTTGAGCTGGTGTATTATGTATCTGAATTAAATATTGGTATTATACTATAAACTGTGTAACTTTGGTATATATCGCAAAGGGATCAAGGCTATCTCCACAAGATCTATTAGTACACTTTCTGCTCTGATACACCATTTTGAATTTTACATAATCTCCGCCGAGTGCCTTTGAACCTAGCGTAAACATCTCCACAAATAAATCATTTCCTAGATCGCTTTTCCTTTTCTTCACATCTTGTATTTTGAACTCCATGGAATCACCTTACTCGCCGTGAGCCTGCGATTTTGAGTCCCTACCCTCACTGGGGACTTCATCGAAACCTTTTGAGTTTAGGATCGATCAAATCATCAAGGGAGCCGGCGCTCGGATTGGCTGGGCTGGGATCAACGGCAGAGATACCGAAGTCAAAATCCCCGAGGTTGCCATTATTTTCTGCCAACAAGGCTCTAGCTAGCCGGTAGTCGTCATCGTCGAGGTTTCCAAAGTCCTGTGGAAGGTCAGGAATATCCGCCAAGGAGGTCGCAAGCTCCGGGATTTTAGTTGCTCTTTCTGGACTTGCAGGTGCATCTTGAGCTCCAGCAGAGACATTCGAAGTATCCTGCGGTGAAGGTCTGCCGCTGCTGCTCGCAGACTCTGGGTCGGGATACTCGTATTGGTGGTCGGCAACGTTTGGTGTGCCGGAGGCCTGGAGGGTTGGACTCGTATATCTAGGTCTAGGAGTCACAGATGCAGGTGGTTCTTCGGAACCACGATTGGTCTCATTTTTGAAACCATCCTTCGCGTTAGGAAATTCGGGGTATGCATTTAATACTTGGCGATTGGAAGCCTACAACATTTGAGTATTAGCAATTGCCTATAAGGGAAAGTTCTCAGGGGAAAATGAGGAACCATATATGTCTGTAAATTGAAGGAAGTGAAAGGGATGCTGAAGATGAAAAGTTTATACAGAGTTGGATGCTGGGGAGTACAAAATGAAAGAGACGATTGAACTTACAGTATCTGACCCCGTAGCTGACTCCCCCTTACACCATCTGCCGTTGCCCTCGAAGTTTGGTGGGAAGGCAGGTGGGAATTCAGGTGGGAGTTGCCGTCCCGAAAAGTCACCATTATCATAGGCCAGTCCGTTATAGGCTGCCATTGAGCTGTTTGCTCCTCCGACAATACCATCGGCGGTGATGTCAAATCCATGTCTCTTTTGGTATTCCAGAGATGGCATCGGCCTTAATGGTCTCTGGACCCGGGTTCTCTTCTTCGAATGTCCAGCGCTGGACATCTCATCCTCTCCAACCGACTTTCTCTTCCCCGATGGTGATGCAGACTCTGTCTTTGACATCGTCTGAGGTTGCTGATTTATCAGCTGGGTGTTGTTCATTTGCCCCTCAAAAGGAGCCAAACGTCTCTGCCTATATGGGGTAAAATCTTGTGGTACTTGATAACCCCAGTTGTCATCGAGCGAGTGCTCGCTCTTGCTCTGTTGAGCTTGTTGATGTTCCCCTGCCATTTGATAGCTTTGGAACGCATGTTGATGGCCTGGGATGCTGGCCTGGTAGTTGGCATACATGCTACCGCTGTATGGGTCTGCCGAAGACTCATCACTGTGATCGCCCAATCCTGGTTGTGCATTTTGGACCCTAGGATATGTCATATCTGGGACCGGCTGAACAGCTTGTTGCCGGTTTTGCTGACCGGTATGTTGGGCTTCGTTCACGGCGTAGCTGAATCCTGCTCCGAAGTAATTAAGGCCCGAGTTGATAGATTGGGCCGGCAGTATATTGCTCTGTTGGCCTTGTGCCTGCCCTGACATTTGCCCGGGTTGGTTACCATATTGTCCAGGTTGGTTGCCAGATTGATATTGAAGATCAGCTCCAATAGTTGCGCCGGGTCTCCTGAGCCCGAGACCCAGGTGGGCATTCAAGTTGTTAATTGTGCTCAGTGCAATCGCATTGCGTACTGCGTTTGCATTTGGAGCAGCAATGGCCTTGCCGTCAACAAGGCTTATTGTGCCGTTTAACAATCTTTGAACATACCCTGCGGGATCGGCATTGTATGCTTTCCACATTTGGGTAGCATTTCTGTTGGAGCGATTTGCAACTTGTGGGTTGGAGCCATTTGCACCTTGCGGTTGTGCTTGGCGGAGCCTCTTGACGTTTTTAGCCTTTTGTTCGAACCAATTCTTGACCTGTTTGTAGGTCAGGTTCGTTTGGTGCATGATTATCATTCTAGCCCCTGGGGATGGATAAGCGCTCTGACTGTATGCTTGGTCGAGTACTTGTTTCTGCCCTGGGGTCATCCGGGTGGCTCGGGGAGTATTGGCGGCCTTCCTTCGGCATTCGCTAATGTGCCTGCATGCATGTTAGCTTTCATAGATACTCGTTAACGGAAAAAGGGGTTTGGTCGTACCTGCCGACGATCTGTGAATCGACACCATCTATGCCTTGGGTCGTTCCGATTGCCGTGTTGCAATCGTTCGCGATTTGCTGGGTTGTTTGTGGCAAAACCGCAGCATTGGGGAGTTGGTTGAAGTAGGCGGTAAGCCACTGCGCGTGTTGACTGTTTTTGGGCATTTTAAAAGTTTCTGTTTTTGTCTTGATAGTCAGCAAGAATTCGAAGAACTAATGTACTGACTTTAAGTAAAGACTGTATTGTGATCTCAAAAACAAACCTCCTAGACCTTAGTAGAGGATTGAAGAGGTTAATGTTGAAGAGAGGTGAGGGAGGGTGAGGAAAAATACATGAGACTTGAAAGAATAAGAGTAAATGTAGTTGTTGAGGAGATTAGAGGTGACAGAAGCACCCAAAGAAGAAGACAGGGAGAATAGATGAGGGATGATGGAGAGGATGTAATAGTTGAATGAGATAGGGTATCAAAAATCCGAGTATATATCTCACCTATTATTTTTGAAATTTGTTAAGTGTTGTGTTTGTGAAAATCGTTGTCGGACTTTCTGCATCAAAAGGTCAGCTCTTCGTTCATGGAGTAGTCTCGATGATCTCTTATGAAGATATAGATAAACTACAAGTGTGTTGCTAACCTTTGGTGGTTGATGGTGGAGTGCGCTGCTACGGGTGGACGCTTGAGATGGAGGTATTCGGGTGGGAAGGTGTATGAAAAGTTATTTGAAAAGGTAGTTGTATGTAAGGTTATTGTGTGGAAAGGTACTCAAGTTGAAGAGGTACTTTAGTTGAGGGTGGATGAAGGTAGTCAAGTAAAAGGGTTGTTGTTTGGAAAGTAAGGGAGAAGGTTTTTGGATGTGTTCTGGTGTTGAAATACCTTCCAGATACTCCAAAGTACACAAGTCGCTGATTGTGTATACGGCTGGTACCTTTTAGTGTGACTTGTGAGTGGATCAGGTGAGTGGAATGGAGACGATTGGAAAGGAATCTGGTTATCCAAAGATGTTCTTGTGAAGAAATTATGTTGTAAGATTCTAGGTTGAGGATCAATTTATGCATGAGGGAGTATTGAGGATATACTACTAACGCGATATATCGTTATTGCTAGCGCGACCTCGGTAACGTCTCGGATGACAAAATTAGAGTTTTGTTACGGTGTTTTTGCCGTACAACACTGGCGTCAAGACCGTTGCTGCCGCGACAGGTTTATTTATATATAGCACGCGACTTTTGACAAACAAGAACTGAGCTTCATTCGATCCCTTGAGCCAGTTGGGGGAGTCTTTCCCTGTCTCTTTATTTGCTATTAGTGATGTTGTTGATATCCCATTTTCAAATTCCCGAGGTAATCATAGACTGGGTGCTTATTTCGATTCATGAGTAGACGCGACCTACAGTCTCCTCTCGAACGCTGTGCCTCTTTGCTCATCGAAGTTA
Source organism: Sclerotinia borealis F-4128 (assembly GCA_000503235.1). NCBI lineage: Eukaryota > Fungi > Ascomycota > Leotiomycetes > Helotiales > Sclerotiniaceae > Sclerotinia > Sclerotinia borealis. The sequence goes on from KI628828.1 coordinate 9,013, forward strand.
TACCCTGTGTTGTATCCAGATTCAAATTTGTGCGAATTCATGGATATGTAGATGCATCTATCTGCCGTCAATCATCGCCAAGATCTATCCCTTCACGCGACTATCCAGGAGCTTGATGCATATTGACATGCTTTTGATAGCCCAGTCCGTATACTACTCTCGTCGAGCATATCATGGCAGCATCTGATGCGACCGTCGTGAAAACCTACGAGGCCCAAGAAGTTCGGATAGACAACATATGACGAAGAGGTCGAGGTTGTATGCGAGAATCGCAGATTTGATGGCAGAAGAAGAAGTAGAATCCCTGGAGAAGGGGACAAAGGGAGGAAAGAATCTGAACTCTCTTTACATGATGAGCAGGAACTACTTACTTTTCATTGTAGATGCCATGACTGACATGCCTGCAGACCCGTTTGTGTGGGTCGACCCTCTTACAGCTACTTCGTATATTACAGATCTTCGTCCTCGCTCATTCTCATCGTCTTTCTACTGTTCACTCGAGGGTACCAAAACGTGCAAACCCAAAGCAAAACAAAGAACGCGATGGCAGGCACTAAAAGAGTATATCAAAAGGCAGAGGAGAATGGATGAGAACTACGAAGGAGGACTCAAAGAGAGAAAGAAATATCTGCATATACATGGTGGGCAGCAGAAACTCCTTATGGAAAGCAATTTCGCAATCATGAACCTCTCTCAAATTTTCATATCCCGTGACCATTCATATTACCTCCACCTGACAGCTCATTGAGACTTCGCAGGTTCCTCAATCATCCTCACTAGTCTGCGACTGCTGTGACACAAACACCCACTTGTTCACCTCCAGTTTTCGCCATCATGCATCGACAGTTCCTCCTTGTAGCTCACACAGTGACAGAATTGCGCTTCTCTCATTCACCATCTCAACGATACCCCTGGCTTCAGATTCGCATTACTTAGCGAAGTCATTTGTAGCTTCTACAGGACGGTTGGATGAATATTGACGGAGCTGAATCCAAAAAGCGGCGATTTCAAAGGTATCGTCAAGCTACGGTCGCATATGTTTCAATGCGAGAAGCAACTCTATGTCAATTAACAATCTATGGTATGTCAAACGAGGTGGGCAGATGAGAGAAGATGAGATGAGCATGCCAAGATGGATAAAGATATCAAGCAAAGGATGCAGACGGGAGAAGTATTCTGAGGTATATGTGGAAGGGTGAATCTTCCGCATTTTTGTTGAATGCGAGGTAAATCAGACGTCTAATTTCTGAAGTGTGCAAGGAATTGGGACACAAATGCGAGATAACTAACAAAAGCAGAAAAATATATCACGATCTGCAGCATATCAAACAAGATACATACATGGGAGGATACAGGTCTAAGTCTAAACGAGAATATGCATACGCTCCAGTGACATCGCAGACGACGTCACTACAACATCTAATTGATATTGCTTATTAGGGTGGGGCGCAGATGTAGAAAGGAGAACTCGAAAACAGCATGCCAGGATGAGGATGCGTAATGTATTTGAGAACGGAAAGGGAAAGAGGGACAGGGCCTGAAATATAACGGGATTGGAAAATATGTTGTGGTATGATACGATCATACAATGGCGATTGGTTATTGTTTACTGTACAATTGAAATAAGAAGAGTTATTGTACTCTTTCATTGCACTATCAGCATATATCGAGATTTGGGTCAATGTTAGCTAGGGGCTTAAAGTAAGGAAGGTCATAAGTACAAAGGGGGTGAATCTACTGTCTACATGCCGCAGATATGTCGAATCCTAGGTCGGCAGAACGTCTAATTAATGTTAATTATGATAATAATGAACAGCACTGTTGTAGTTCGCTGGCACACTATCTGACTAACATGGATCAAGTCGAGACTCTCGACTCGAGAGTCTTTGCTATGTGTGGGGTGATTGTGAAGGGTCTACTCTTAAGTATAATTGAGAGAACGGATATGTAGCATTTAAATAATGAGAGATCGCAAAACTCTGGCTATTTTTGCTTAGTTATAATTGTCAAGATATATTGCGTTGGCTTAAGGTACACGATTGAAATGGTGATTTTTATCAAGACATAAAATAATAATACATGACCATTAAACTCGAAAGGTTCTCCTTTCATATCATATTATGTGCCTTTCAGATTCCTAATCGCAATAATTTTGAAGCCACATAGGCTGTGATCAAATATTTCCAGTGAAATCCAAAGTTTCTATTAAAATCCTTGGAGGAATTATTGACATACAAAACCACATTGATGTAATATGATATAACAGGACTGTTTGAAAATCTGGTTTTGTACAGCCACGTATTGCCGGAGAATACGACTTCAGTTTTCTCGAATTCATGATCGCCCTCAAATAGACCAACATTGCTCCTGCTAGGTCCTACAGCCCCAGTCCCTACCCATTACCCTTCGCGAAGATCTCCACATTCGCCATATTACCCCCTACCCTCTCAAATTTAGCCCTATTCAATTCCACCACAATTAAGACACCCCTTCGTACATTATCTATATCGAAATTATTGCTCACACTAAGGCCCGGATGAAGAGTCAAATGAAAAAAAGTAATGTCACTCACTGATGAAATTGGCCTATATTAGGTGTAAGAATCACGTCAGATTCGGTAAGAAACAGTAATAATATTTATTTATTGATAGTATTGAATGCGAGTTCTGCTATTTACTGACAAGTTTTCGATATCTCAATTCCAAAAATCAAAACTCGAAATTCAAAACCTCAATTCAAAATTCCCGATTGTTTGCGATCAAAGGGGTAGCGAGTCATCACGTGCCTTTTAGTATCGTAGAATGCTATCTTACTATCCGCAGAACAGCATAACAAGTTGGTATTAACCACGAAATGATATCCAATATCATAAACTATCAGTTAGATAACAACTCAATCACAAATAAAATCATAAACAGTAATACTCGATTACTGGAAAATAACTCAGCTACTATTCGTATATACTTCGACAACCATAAGAAGTTAGAGTAATTATTGAGTTATGAGGTAGTCGTCTATATATGACCTAATTCAATTGCCGTCTATTCGCTACTATTTGCTAGTGTATAGTCTAGTATACGATATTTCTATGCTTTCGTTCATCTTGTAGGCGACATACTTTCGGGTTGCTGAAATTTGGGATTGTCGTATAGTATATAAAGACTGAGTACTGAATCATAGTGTATTCCAAGTCCTGATATAGTCTCGAAGTGTTGTTGTGTGATTCCAAACCCGAGTCGAGCCAAAACTTTACATTACATCCCAATATTCCCAATAATCATTGAAATCGGAACTCATTCATTACCATCAGATATGCACAAATCTAACATCCTTATTTAGACGCAGAACTATAATTGTTCGTGAGTCCATGCTCTACTAATTCAGCATCCTCTTTGAACGTCGCTGCCCTCCCATAATCATTATGTGCAATTTCCTCAAGACTCAATCCTTGTGTTTCTCGCGGGAAGAAGAAAGATACAATAGCAATAATAGCATCGAAGAGACCCCAAAGTAAGAATGTACCACTAGGTTTGATGTCAGACATTTACGCTGCAAAAACTGGGTGTTGATTTGGTAAGGTACTTACCAGCCGAGATTCTCAATTATATATGGAGTTGTCAACGAAAAAGACGAAATTGAAAAGCCACTGGGATGAAACTCCAATTGCAATACCCGCCCGGTTCTCTGGTTCTCGTGGGGAAGAACCTAGATTGGAGGTTAGCAAAATGTAAGGAAGCCCACTGTTAGAAAGTTCTTATTCAGATACATAAGGCCAAGGAAGAGGACCCCACGAAAGATTGTATGCAATAACAAAAATATAGATAAGAGCCACCGTCGCAATACCACTACTTATAACACCTGCAGTTTTAGAAGCTGGAAGTTCTTTGACGACAACCGCAGTTGTGATCTGACAAGCGCCCATGAAGATGACCCCTCCGATCAAAGCCGCTCGTCGACCTATACGATTGGAGAGGAAGAGCACGAATAATCCGCAGGCGACGATTTTAATTGCACCAAAGATGGCGGTTAGCAGCAAGTCCTTATTCCCACCTCCGACGAGTTTAAAATATTCAGGTCCGTAGTAGGCAAATGCTGTTGCTCCGGTAGCTTGTTGAGTTGCGAAGATTGCGGAGGCTGTGAACATTCGTTTAAAGTTATCTCTTCCGCCAAGTTCTTCCAGAAGTTATTCTCCACGCTCTTCTCTCAGAAAAAAGTTGGCAAAATCATACCCTTGATACGAAATCCTATAGTATCTGTCTGTTCCATTTCAACACCAGCACGAATCTCCTCCATTTCTTCAATCGTGGCTTGCGGTTCATATGATCGGATCCATTTTAAGTTTTCTCACGCCTCATCATGTCTTCCTTTTTTCGTAAGCTAGCGAGTACTTTCCTTCAAAGTTAACATTTCTTAACCGAGAATACCAGCGGGGATGATTTGGAGACCAATCGGTATTTGCCATTGTCTAGATACAGAGGAAACCACTTCAGCCATGGCATAATCAACCCAGTACGAAGTAAAAATTCCTATTCCAACGTCAATGTCCATATGAGCGCATCTTTATCACTCCATTCCGACCCACCAAAAGTATAAAACCACTGAAAAAAACTCCCAATCTGTCCTCTCAACTCCTTTGGCGTCATCTCCGCATTAAACATCGGTACAACTACACTCGCAGCCCCAAGACCTACGCCTACAATAACTCTTCCCACATAAAACACCGCCATACTATGAGAATTGACCGTTTCCATAACAGCACCAACAATGAATATAGACGCCGAAATTTGCAATAAAAGTTTGCTTCCAATGCGATCCGCAACAAGCCATATAAAGAAACATGTCACAAAAGCACCTGCTTGCTGCAGGCCGACGGCAAGAGAGCTCACACGAGTTGCATGATCGGTAGAATATTGGAGATCATGAACGAAGGATTTAAGGGTTAGGACACCGCCTATTTATTATTATTATTGATACTTATATATAGTATCAGTATGGTGACTTCGTCGCGATAGACTAACCAACGCTAATCACGATCAAATGCATGTGTCAGTATCAATCCATCAACTGAGCACGCAAACATGTACGCGAGTACTGTAAAGAAATGAAGGGGTACGCACATGCCACTATCATAACCAAACAGAAATCCCCCCATACAAACCACGCTTGCTAGCCAATATGCTCTAATTTTGCCCAGTGTTGAGTTCTTCATGTCATCTACCTGCTTCTCTTCAAAATAACATGAAATGATCTAATCACATAACAAATAATATCATTGTGAGTTTCGTCTGGAAGGTATATATTTGCTTATCTCATGTCCTCATGTGCTCATCACAAGCATAAATCACGTCTTAGCAAGCATATCCAATTCGACGACTGATGTCCAAAGTACGGGGAAGAATGACAGGGGGAGATGATCTATTTATTGGACTGCGCAAGCGAAATTGTGCTAGGTGCATTAGTTTAGTTTTTGGTGTGTCTAATTATCATGTGGTTGGATGAGATTAGATTGGTGTGTTTATGCTAGTACCGTGGTACTGCGGGATGAGAATTTATTGGTGATAGGCTCAAAATCTAGTGTGGTCAGGTTTAGCGAAGCCCAATGAGGAGAAGACTAGCGCAGTCAAGGTTACGGTTTTTGTAATTAGCATGGGATGAGATAATTGAATGATATTTTCGAAGAGCTGTAACGTCGTTCGAGATAGGATTACCTGCTAGGTGTTATTGCGTATGTATCGGTAATCAATGTAAAGACAGGCGGATTCACGATTCTGCTTCAATCATGGGAAGGATTTAATTCAATGCCTTACGACTACCTGTGGGTTATAATACGACGAGACGCCGCTGATGGTTTGTAATTTGGTCATAGGCGATACAGTACCATCATCTATCTTGTGAGTACAATCATATGTGAGTGAGCTCGAGGTAAGATTTCTTATTCTCTTGTTAGGTTTCTGTGATTACAAGCAAACAAATTTCCTATGGAAGTCCTTCCATATCCTCCTCATCTCTCCATCTCCGCCTTTCTTCTTGCTTTTCCCCCTCTATCACTCACCCAATCCCATCCTCCAAACATCCCAACTTCTCATAATCGTCGCCTACTCAGACCTCTCTTATTCTGGCAGCGAAATCTGTACTCCAGACATCGACAAAATCGACCGAAACGGAATGCGCCTTACTAATTTCCATGCTGCTGCTCCTGCTGCATGGTGAGTATACTCTCTCTTTCATTCCATTCCATAAAGTACTCCTCGATGTCTACTATACATATTTTCGTATATTTCATCTCCTGCATGCTCGTCCCAATCTACTTTGTATTCCCAGGTTCCTTTGGAAGCTTTCCTCGGTGTCCTGTCTAATTATCTTGAGAGTATTTATCTTCATCTCTCTCAATCCGCAACAGCTAGTCCCCGGTGAACATCAAGGTTTCTCCTCTCAAGCCATGATAACGACAGGTACCGACCGCCATATAGCTAGCCTAGGCAATCCAATCGAATGGACCAATATATCCGACCAGAATGATTCGTAGAAAGATGTTTACAGCTTCGCAGAGGTTCGTAATATGTTTAGCATTTCATCTCTCTCAAACCCAATTCTATTCCCCAATCCGTGTTTCCCCTTGCGCATCCATGTCATTTTCCTGATGCAGCTCCAATTCCCCCTTCTCATCAATTCCTCCAAAATGTATCTTTCTTTGATAAATAATCACTGACGCCCCAATTTCGAAACAGAGGGATGTCGGGGTATGAAGAATATCTTAATAGAAGAGTTGCTCCATTACCCGAGTTTGAAAGCATAATGGATATTTGATTTTAGTATGTTTTATTCCCTCTCCCTTTCTCATATTATCAACACCAATATACCCCAACCAACGCTCCTTTCATCGCTTTACACAGTGAAGATTAGCAGTAATTTCATGTTCGAATTTTACCCAAAAATCAATATTTCAACAACGGTGATAGCGAACAGATACTCAATGTTTAACCAAGAGGAATGAAACGGAGTACCTAGGTTCCATTTTTGCGTATTTGCCATTTACGGCTCCTTGGAAGGAGTCTGTGGGCAGAGGTATAAGATATGGCCTAATGAACCCAGACGTAGAACCATGCCGTCATCGCAGACGAAGTAAAAGAATTGAGCGAAGCCTATCCCAGGATCCAAGGAAACATGACATATTCCACCACCTATATACAAAAACACCACAACCACAATCTCTCAAACATCGACAACGCCGATACTTTCATCTAATAGACTAATATGAACCACGCTAGGCGTGAGCCGCCACATTCTCTAGTCGGATAACCCTATAGAGGCTACACGAGCCAAATCAGCATGCGCATTCCATTCTTTCCTCACACAATTTCCCAATTTTCTGATTTCCCACTTCCCCTCCAATCTCCAATCTCCAATCTCACTACCCTACACCCTATACCCTACACCCACACACCCCAACCAACCAAACCCCCAAACAGCACAGCACAACAAACCGCTCCATTTCACTCCATTTCGCCAGCGCAACGTATCTCACACCCACTACCCACTACTATTTTTTCGAGATAGCCAACATAATGCATCCATCCGTCCATCCAGTCCCTACATACATATACACATACAAACCAACCCAAAACACGAAATTATATTCCTACGCAGGGACTCCAGATCTCCAAATCTCTATCCAAACTCGGGATTCCCTTTAATTTATAAGCGAGCACCGGTAGTTCTCGCGTATCTACGCCAAGGACTCTATTTCCGGATGCGAACTCGAGCGTTGATACAGGAGAACTCTATGATATACAATCCATAATCCACGATATACTATACTATAGCAAAAGCCAATCCAATCCAATCCAAGCCCGCAAAAGCGGTAGAGGTAAATACGCAGTGCAATGCACTGTGATCAATCATTATATATCTCAGTACCGTATTAACTGGTTAGGAAGATATTATCTTATAATGAAAAAGTCTGAATTTCCATAAGGAAAAACCATACGTTATCATAGAGTTAATACCTTATCATCCAGGTTGCTAAAAATATCGTCATATTTTGAGGCCAGGGAGCTGTCTTACCTCTAAAATGAACCCCTACCAGCTGAACCTACGCATAGGCATTTTCAAGCATTTCCTGCATTCGTATTTATTGTTCTGAAAACCATTGATGCTATGGTAGAGTCAAAATCGATAATTTAATATGATGATCTGAAAATTTACCCCCCTGATTTTGGGCTCGGCAAGACGCCACTACCCTTACTACGATGACTATCTACCACTTTTACACATTCAACACGTATAATCGCGACTCAGATTCATATATCGTTTTTCATACTGTTTCATATACTTTTTAAAAGAATCAAAAAGATCTAGGGATTCAAAAGATAATTGGATATGAATATATGTGAATGTCAAGACCTAGTAAAAAATCTCGAAATGGAAAAGAGTATTTTGAGTGATTTAAAAGTTTAGATCTATAGATTGTTATATAAATTGATAGATCCTCTCTATAGAACCTATTCAAAATATCGATCATTCATTCCATTCTATATTCTACTATATATCCTCCTCCTCCTTATTCTCTTTCTCTACCTTCACATTATGTCTTCCCAGCTCTCCCAGCTCTCTTTAGAGCAAATACGTCACAATACCCAAATTGCTAATCAACACAAATACCCTGGGAGACCTCGCACTCATCAACCTCTACCAAGCGAACCCGAAAATGGGTAAACCACTCTATTAGACAGTACTCCTGTCCCTCGAAATCGTCCTGGGACTAAGCCGAATATTCGCAGCATTCAGGTCCCCCCTCTTATCGACAGACAACGTCGCCATTGGGTTGATGGAATCAACGAACAAGCTCTTGTAAAAGCTTTCCATCATTTCCGAAATCAAGAAGGTGATTTCGAAACCGGTACTTTCACACGTTCCTCCTACCCCCGTGAGTTTAAACTCAGAGCTATTCAATACTACCGATATACCTGGAGGAAGATTAAAGACAATGCTATGATACCGATTACTATATACTATATACTATATACTATATAGCAAAAACTCTTGGAATCACTGCTACCCTTTTCTCCACCTGGCTTTCGAAGGAACAATCGATTGTGAACTCTCCAAAAGGATCCCACAGGACTTTCAATACACGCCAATGCACCCGCCCTATCATGAAGCAGCGTCTCTACGATAAGTTCTGTTTTCATAGAACCATCGGAAAGCATATCACCCACCGCTGGTTTACTCGCTACACTAAAGAGATTTATCAGGATCTCTACCTTTTGAAAGTTATACATGTTAAAGAGGCAACTGGGAGATAGATCTATCTAAAATTCAAGTTTTCTAATTGCTGGTTTTCAGTATTTCTTTATCGATATCGAATCTCTCTCCGCTATAAAACGAAATGTGCCCAAAAGGATCTAGAACAGTTATGACAAGTCATTCAGCGATGGTATCAGTTCAACAGGCGTAACACTATTCGAAACAATAATTCTGATGCTGGAAATCCATTGAATGAATTTATCAATAACCCTAGAATTGGTAAGTTTTATCCCTCTTTTACCCTGCATTTTCATTATTTTGGACACTCCCCCTTTTATATATCACTAACTTTTGAGTGTATCAGGACGATTTCTCCTCTCGAACATTGCGAATATGGATCAAACCCTTTTTGCTTTCGAATTTGGATCTACAGAACAGAGTTACAATCACAAAGACAATAATATTGTATTTTTGAAGGAGAGTAAAAGCAGATGGGAAAAATGTCAAGCTACTCTACAAATCGTGGTTTCTACAAATAACATTCCTCGATGCAAATCTTTTATTATATTCAGAGGGGTAGAAAATTCTGGTAATAAGATACGACAGCGAGAGCTCAAGAAATATCACAAAGGGGTAGATATCATTTTCAACCCTAAGGGGTATTACAACGCTAAGGAGCTTCTGAAATGGTTCAAAAACCAGTACAAATGGTCTACTATGGAATCTCCTACTGAGAATAAACCTCGTCTATTGACTCTAGACTCTTTTGCCGCTCATAAAGGACAAGGTCGCAAAATCAAGGTAAAGGAATCGGTCTCTGAACGTCAAATTCGGGAAAAGAGTATTCTTGATGTAATATTTCTTCGACAAACTCTGAAGGACCTCAATATGACTACTTCTATCATTCCCGGGGGTACTACCGGTTATATACAAGTGCTTGATGTTTCTGTCAATAAGACTATGAAAGATCTAATTCGAAATCTTGAAGAGGAGTATTATGATAATAATCTTGAACAATGGAAAGCAGGAAAGTATTCAACAGCTGAGCGTCGAGTTCTTTTGACAGAATGGGTTGGGAAAGCTTGGGTACAGTTTCATGAGGAATATCAGAGTACAATCGTTAAGATATTTCGGCATGTAAGTAGTCCTTTTTCTTTTTATTCCCCTCCTTCCCCCTCCTTCTTTCTCTTTCCCTTCCTCTTTGTTTTATCCTTGCCTTCCTTTGTTCTTTTCTATATGTTCTCTTGCTAACTTTAAATCTAATAGTTAGGATTATCTTTAAATCCTGATGGTTCTGAAGACCATGAATTAAAAATCAGAGATCTACCAGATTTTGAAATTGGGGACTTTTCCCGAACTCTTTCACCCGCAATCGATACCCTCCCTATTCTTGAAACCCAAGAGGAGGTTGAAGACGAGGCCATTGTGACTGATGCTTATACTCTTAATACTCTCCCCTCCTCTCAGATGACTTCAAGGCGTAGAGCTTTTCGTACAGTAACTTATCATATTGTAGAGGAAAGAGCAAGTGGAATATCTGGGAATTTCGATTCAGATAATGAAACTACTACATGCACCGACGATGACACAGATTCTGATAGGTCTCTTGATCTCTCTGACTTTGATAATGAAATGGATGGTGATGATGATGGAGATGATATGAATATGGAATAAAGAAGGGGAAGGAATGTACAGATATACCGGCTGGACAGGCAAATTTATTTTATATTATACCATGACCATTTTATTATTAATATATACCGTGACCATTATATCATTAATATGTTATAGAGGATTGAAAAGTTTTTTGGTAACATAGAACCAAACGCTATCATCCAACTAGTATACATCGATAAATAATACCTTCCTAACCAGTTAATACGGTATTATAAGTATAGTCAGTTATCCAAACCAGCCCAGCCAGGAAACTGGCAGGTTGGGAGGCTGTAGTTTATTGTTTAAATTTTAACTGACTGCTACAGTTTGAATACCTGTATTATAAAGTAAACTAAACCAATTGATTAGCATAGGAACATAGATTCAATAAACTAAATTACCAAACTTACTACTACTAGTTTGAAGGATAGAATTAATCTGATACTAATAGTTTGGGATTATCGAATTAGATTGATAGTTTAATTAATGCACCACTCAGTTCAACTAGTTGACTGATTATTGGCTACACTAGATCAATTTATGTTAGAAACAGATGTAATAGTAACATAGTAATACAGTAATATCATACCATACCTCTTATACCAGAGCCAGAGCTAGGGAACTTCATTTAAGAGCAATTGAGTAACTTAAATAGGTGCTGGAGAAAGTATATATATGAATGAGTATATCGAAAAGTGTGTATATACAAAGGGAAAGAGAGATACTGAGGTATAAGAGGATTTTCGAGGTGGTTTTTGAGTGGATTTTCGAGATGGTTTTTAAGGAGTTATATATAGCGGCGTGTTGCGTTGTATTGCATTGGGGAGGATATGGTATACCGGTATATAATAATAACTAAGAGATTTGGAAGATTAGGGCTGATATCGAAGTGCATTACTCAGTACTAAACTCCAATACTAAATTTCAATGCTAAACACCAACACCAAACTCTAACCAACATCATTATCATCTTATTCTCCCCTCCTCTCCCCTCCCCTCCCCTCCTCAATGTTCAGTCCAATATTTCCAGTCAAATAGCCAAATAGCCAAATATCCAACCAACCACTCAACTACTCAAGTAGGTAGTTATCTAGCCATATAATCAACTAGTTATCTAATCAACATGAAATCCCATCATTAACTATTTCTGTAAAGAATTTTATCAATAAATCTATACTAAAACTATTATATCACCCACTTTATTCTATATGATATCCCATTTCAATCTTACACTCAACACCTTATTCAATCCCATTCATTTACCCATCTACCCATCTCTCCTCATCTCTCCTCATCTCTCCTCCATCCCTCCTCATCTCTCCCTCATCTCTCCTCATCTCTCCCCCATCTCTCCCCATCTCTCCTCCATCTCCCCAATCCATCCATCCATCCATCATAATTAGAACCTGCTTTTTTTTTACTTTTTTTCAACCCCCCCAAAAAAAGTCGATTTATATACGGTAGGAACACACTGTATATATAAGTATTCGAGGTCAAAGTAGTTGAAGAAAAGTCGTTCAATCATTCATTCTACTTGGATTTGCACAGTTGAAAAAATAATATAACATCATACTCGAGTGAGTAAAATGGAATGTGCATGCATCATGTTTCCACTGTATGTACTCATAGTATCAATCCATGTACAGAATCGGAGTTTTCATGGTTGATTAGTTAGTTATTCGTTAAAATAAAAAGATTCCTCATTATATCATCTAGTACTACTCATCTCATCCATCGCTCATAGGATATTCGTGTTGAACTTCAAAAATAAAACCTGTTAATAATTCTCATACTCCTTTATGCCTAAGAATGCCCAGCTTGTAGGGTATACAAATCCACCATTTCTTCTACCTCATCCGACCCCCCCTTAATCCATTCATCTCGCTCCATCATCCCGCCCATTCCGCATCCTCGAATTAACACGTAACAATCCCATGTTAATTTCCTCCAATGCATACCTATTCAACCTATGAAGTCAAATTTTGAATCTCTTCAGCCGTCAACCCAAAGATATGCAAGAGATCCAATAAAGTATCTCCATTCAACCTTGCCTGAGCTTCAATTTGGACCACAGGCTTTGCATTCCATGCGACTCCCAATCCAGCTACCCCCATCATCAACAGATCATTTGCTCCATCACCAATTGCTACAACCTGTTCTAGTGAAACATTTTCTTTCTTCGCAATTTCAAGGAGTAGATCTCGTTTCTTTTCCGCATTAACAATGGGGCCAAGAACCTCACCGGTCAGAGTATTGGTAGTTAAATCAGATCCAAGAGTATTTGCGAATGCGTAATCAATGCCCAAATGATCAGCGAGCCATTGTGTCAGAGGAATAAATCCTCCAGATAGAACCGCAGTCTTGACACCCATTCTCTTCAGTGCACGAATGAGTTCCACAGCACCCTTGGTAGGCTTGATAACACTTCTCAATTGTGTAAATATATCCGCTTCTACTCCTTTCAATAACTTCGCGCGCTCGCGAAGAGACGCAGAGAAATCCAATTCTCCATTCATGGCTCGTTCGGTGATGGCAGATACCGCATCTTCGACTCCAATAGAGGCAGCAATCAAATCAATAACCTCTTGCTCGATGAGTGTGGAATCCATATCAAATACCACGAGGCGTGGGTAACGTCGTAGTACGGTATCATGTTGAAGAATAACATCGACATTCCATTCGCGCTCAAAGCGATAGAGAAGTTCATGCTTACGCAGATCTTGAAGATCAAGGTATGCAGGATCAGGAATGGGCGAAAATGTAAGTTCGACTATCGAAGGATGTTCTGGATTGTCGAGACAGCGATGAGAAGAAGAGAGGAAATCGGAACCGGATCTGGTCGGCAGAGATTGAATGAGGTGGAGGAAGGATGTGAGGCAAAGTTGTGAGATGTAGCTGCCATATAGATGATCGAGTGGTTCTGGGTCTGGTGGTGGTGGCTCGAGTGGAAAGTTGGAGAGTGTGCGAACAGGTGCAAGATTTGGTGGGATGGTGCGGGAAGTGGAAGTTGCAGATGATCTAGATGGAGAAGAAGGTGGTGAAGGAGAGCGATCAGGCGGATAATCGGTGATTGAAACACGAGGAGATCTCGTCTTGTAAATAAGGGTTGCGATCATTCGGTCTGATACTGTATCTGGCGCGGGTTGACAGTTCGCGTGTGACAAGGTATGGTTCAGCCCACTGTCAACAATCTTCGGAGGGTGTTGTGGAGAAGGGACTCCATTATAAGGAGTGAAAGACTTGGTAGGAGATGAAATTCCGGTCGCTTGAATACCCTCAACTATGCTATCTATGCCATAATGACCATCTTGTTGTGGTGGACGATATTGTTGATGTTCTTGAAGGTAAGACCGACTGCGCATATTATTGCCCAAGCTGGGACGTCCAGCCTTTGCGGTTACTTCTTTATCGGCCATCCTGCTTAGATTTGAATATTTTTCCTCCAAATATTAAACCTGTAGTTGGGAATCGAGTTCTGCGAGGATTGATAGGGGACGTGATGGAGTGGAGAGCTTTCATTTGTTGTGAGAATGCGGGAGGGGTACTTTAGCGCCGTTGCACATAACCTCGGATTATTTTATTATTTTAGCCGATGTTACACCGATAAATAATACAGCACAGTCTCCAAGATTCCTACACTTAATTCCACGAAAGATATATTTCAAACTACATGCTTTCTACTGTACATACTGTTGAAAAATTATCAGTTAATATAGAGAGCACATGCACATATACTAATTCATCATTACAACAATGTCACTCACAACCGAAGAATCCCCTGATCCATCAAGATAAAAGTGCACTTCATTGTGGCCTACATTTCAGGACCACAACCCAAACAAATGAGAAATTTGATTTGATATGTTATTGATTTATCTAAATGTAGCTATTCCGAACAATCTTGCCAGATAACTAACTTCTTTCACAGCTCATTTTTGCTAGGTTATAAAAGCACTGTGCTGTAAATGAAGCTGATATGCATTAATTGACATAATAGTCATTCTAGACCCTCCTCAACTTCCTCAACTTCCATCCATACATAAATAAAAAAAGGCATGATAGAGAAAGAAAATAAGATAGCAGAATAAAACATCTGTCTCGATTGAATACAATCAAAATGTCAAAAAGAAAGCAAGTCTAGAAGCGAAAATTTGCGTTTGAGCTCAGCGCCCGATGTGTTGGACTCAATGCTCACCAGAACCAACGACGAACATTACCGGCATCTCTATTCTGATGCTTTTTGGCCCATGTTCCCCAACCATAGTAATTAGGCGGTGGTGGAGGTGCGTAGTATGGTGGAGGAGCATAGTTTGGTGGTGGTGAATAGGAGGAGGTTGGAGTGGAAGCACTTGTGGAAGGTGCAGCGCTTGAGGAATTCGTGGATGAAATGGCCGAGGGAGCAGAGTTAGAAGTTGACGCTGATGAGATGATAGAAGAAGAGTTTGTGCCAGCATATGAACTAGTCGAAACGGATGTTGAAAACGTGGATGGAGTTGATGTTGCTGACGTGATCGACGTACCAAACCCTCCTTTATAATCAAGTCAGTAAAATTTCAAACAGATTTTCAGATTCAACTTACCTGAAGGCAAAGAAGATGTGATGGGGGAAACTGCGGTACTAGTGTTGAATGAGCCAGTGGCTGAATACGATGACAACGAGGTTCCTCCAGAAATTTGACTGGAAGTAGATTCAATGGGACTGTAAGTGCTGGTAGATGGAGCTGAAGTCACCGAAGTACCGTTGCCAATAGTCGTTGGGCTACCTGAGACAGTCGGTGGGCTTGAGCTTGAGACTGGTGAAGTTCCTGTTGGCCCGGTTGGTCCACTGATTAAAGTGCCGTTTGAAGAAGTCGGATATGGAACTGATGAAGATCCAGAATCAGTATTCGAACTTCCTGTTCCTGATGGTACTGTGCCAATACTTGAGACTGGTGAAGTTCCTGTTGGTCCAGTTGGTCCACTAGATAAAGTGCTGTTTGACGAAGTTGGATATGGAACTGATGAAGAAGATCCGGAATCAGTACTCGAACTTCCGGTTGGTCCAGTTGGTCCACTAGTTAAAGTGCTGTTCGACGAAGTTGGGTATGGAACTGATGAAGACGATCCAGAATCAGCACTCGAACTTCCTGTTCCTAAAGGCACTGTACCAATGCTTGAGACTGGTGAAGTTCCTGTTGGTCCAGTTGGTCCACTAGTGAAAGTTCCGTTTGAAGAAGTAGGGTAAGGAGCCGACGAAGATGAGCCAGAGCCAGTACTCGAACTTCCTGTTCCCAAAGGTGTGGATGTAGTTACACCTCCTGTACCCGTGCCGAGTGGTGGGAGAGTGTAGTTACCGTAAGGGTAAGGTTGGTAAGGTTGCGAAGATGGTACCGAAGAACTGATGCCACCCGAGACACTCGATGATGGTGAGCTACCGGTACTGAGTGGGGCGGAAGTAGCAGAAGTAAGACCACCAGAGACTGAGGCACCTGGATTAGTTGGCCCAGCTGTTGTTGAACTATTGGAAATCGGATATGGTGCAGTAGATGGAAGCGATGAACTAACACCTCCGAATACGCTAGAGGTAAGACCTCCCGATACCGAGGTGCCAGGATTTGTAGGGCCTGCTGTTGCTGTAGCATTATAAACTGGATAGGGTCCATAAGAGCCAACGGATGAACTGATCCCTCCTGATACACTAGATGATAGAGAACTCGCAGCACTGGATGGAAAGCCACCCAATGTTGAGCTTGGACTCCCTATTCCCGACCCCGTTGGACCCTCTGTATATGAAGTGCTATTTCCATAAGGATATGGAACAGATGATCCCGTAGAAGAGCTAATGATGCCTGAGACAGAAAATCCCGAGGTACCAGTTCCTAAGAAGGAGGATGTTGGTGCAGATCCTGTACCGATTGGACCAATCGTGGTCGAAGCATTATTGCCTGTCGGATACGGGATACTAACAGATGAGCTAGAACCAATGCCACCAGATACACTTGATCCCGTAGGGCCAACTGCACCACTTGACACAGATGTCGAGTTGAGCGGGTATGTCGGGTATGCAGGAGTGTATGATGGAGCTCCTGTCAACAATATACTGCTTCTCGACGAACCAGAGGACAAAGGTGCGGTGCCGAGGAAGGTTGAGCTGGCTAATGTGGTCGAATTTGTGTACAAAGGTGTCGAAGCACTGGAGCTCGAAACACCCCCAGAAATACTTCCACTTGGTGAAATCCCAGTTCCCGTTGGATAAGAGTAGGTGAAGGGTGCAGTCCCAGAAGAGCCAACTGAAGTCGTTGGAGCCGATCCTGATGTCGAATTCGTGTAAGGGCCACTACTACCACTCGAGCTTCCAGGTGCTGATAGCGATATTCCACCAGATGGGGTATACGATGAGCTTCCCGAAGTGACAGGGCCGGTAGCTGAAGCAGAAGTATTTGTATATGGGCCTGCAGATGACGAGCTGGCAGAAATATACGATGACGCAGATGTACCAGTCGGACCAACAGGAATAGATGAACTTCCAAGTGTGTAAGGTGGACCGGTAGAAGTTGCGGGCGCAGATGTTGCCGATTCAGTGGTTGCGGAATTGGAAGATGCGGTTTCAGTACTCGAAACCACGGACGAACCGCTAGGAACACTCGAGCTTTCACTTGGGTTTGTTTCTCCAGCTGTAGTGGTCGTAACGGCGGCAGAAGGTGCAGTTGTTGTATTGCCTCCTGATGAAGGAGCTGTTGTATCACTTCCTTGTGGGGCAGTCGTAGTTTCTCCTGATGGTGTAGTAGTTGTCTCACCTCCCGATGGGTTGATTGTCTGGCTTCCCGATGGTACTGTGATGGTAGGAGTGACTGTGTAGGTCTGTGTACTGATCACTGTAGAGTCCAAACTTCCCGAACTAGTAACAGAGGAGCCCTGGCTTGTGGAGGATTCTGAACCAGTGGGTGATGAATATGAAGAACTTGTGACCACTGAGGAAGATGGCACACCACCTGCTGGGGACGTGGCTTCGGTACTGGTTTGTGTTGAAGGCGTGCTGCTACCAACATTTCCTGGAGTAGTGGCGGCACCAGTGTTCAAACAAGAACATGCAGACGAGATTCTTGAAGGTGAATCATGACATTGAGAAACATATGTTGGGAGATTTATAGTGGCGGTATTTTCGGCCAAAGTATATGTAGCACAGAATGGACCAACAATCAAAGAAGATCGGATGAATTCACGAAGACAGTTGTCATGATTGCAGTGAGCAGTAGCAGTGGTACTTGGAGTGGTAGAAGTCAATTGCGGTGAGGTGGTACCAGATGGCTCATATGTCCCTGCAGATGTTGTTGGCGAGCTGTTTCCATTAGACTCTGAAGAGGTAGTATATGTTGCCGGAGCCGAACTTCCAGGATCATAACTCGAGGCTGAAGCTGGAGCCGGGGAAGAAGCATCTGTAGAAGACGCCGAAACTGAAACCGAAACCGTGATTGTAGAATATGCAACAGTGAAAGAAGTAACAGTAGAAGTATCAAGAGATGCCGGACCGGTAGAGAGACTAACGGGGGAAGTTCCAGTAGATAATATACCACTGACAGAGGAGCCGGAAGCCGAAGCAGTAGCAGATCCTGGTTCATTTAGTATATCATCTTTAAGAAGTAATAAAGAAAATTGATGACTGACCAATTTGAGTTCCGGATGACGAAGTCTCCTCAGGATCAGCACTTGTGACCGGATTTATTGTGTAGGTAGGCTGAGGTCCATAGCCATATGGCGTATAGTGATCTTGAATACTCTCTGCCCTCTCATAGATTGTATAATCCCGAGGAGCAAACGCATCGGCATTAGCATTACGAAGGTGTGGTTGAAGCCATTGTGGCAGAGCCCGAGCCGCAGGAACCAAGGCGAGAATAAACGCGCTGGACGCAAGTCTAGCGGTAATATTGACTTTCATCTTGATCTATATGAACGAGACCGAATCAGTGATGATCTCAGAAGAATCAATTGATTCGAAAAGAATAGAGAAACGTCTATCATGTAGAAGAAAGAAGAAGGATTGGAGGGTAATCATGATACATACCTGAGATAGATCTATCACTTGACTTTTGATGATGAGAACAAACGAGTGTGATTTGCGGAAGTAGGTAACAAACGGAGATTATGATTAGTAGGACAGGTTGATCCTTATCATAGGATGTCTCTCCAAATAAATCGAAGTCTCGAAGACCAGAACGTCGATTCGAAACAACTGATTGATTGTCGAAGGAGATGAGATGGGATGAGATGAGTTGAAAGAGGGAAGAGAAGATGAGATGAGAGAAGAGATGGCATGAAGATTGAAATATAAAAAGAAAAGCGCACTAAGGCAAAGGTGAAAGATAAGTAAGTACCTAGTAGGTAGGTATCGTATCAAATGCAATGATGAAAAAAGATTACCTTACCGGTACTTTACCTTGGCTATTTTGGGTGGCCCCTCACCTACTTGATTCCGATTCGACTCGATCCACATCCCGCTTCCAGGAAAAGAAGGAGTCAAGGTACTAAGCGATCAAGATAGGCAAGCAGGCAGGTCAGGTCTGGTAGGCAGGTAGGCGAGCGACAAGAATGCAGTAAGTAAGTAAGTAAGTATCCATCAGTATCCATCAAATTTTATAATCCTCTCCAATTAAGATGTCATATCATTCCCATCCAAAGGCTTCATACATAATACCTGGTAGATACTATTATTCCTTTATCAAAATATCCCACAGAAAAGGTGTTTGTATGGATACTCATCAAATTGCCATGCACTCATCCTTCATCATGATTCATCATCGAAAACATCCGGCGAGACTCAGCTCGCGCACCTGCAATCTTTAGATTCGGACTCGTTATCCACCTACCTATCTCCCTATGTTTCATCCATGCTGTGACCATACGGTACAATCCATATCATATGGCAGGTTCCCGAGTTCCCCATTACTTTAGAAAAGAAGAGAAACTCTTCTCCACTTCTCCAGTTCCACTTCTCCAATTTCACATCTCTAGTCACACTCTTCAGCGATTGCAATATAAAACTGTCTCTCATATCTCTCATATCTCAAATTCAAACTTAGCAAGGCCGGCCCGTAAGTTGAAAGTCACACCACGGTAGGCGATCTGCATTCCCGCATGTAACGGTATGTAGGACAACGCAACGACCGAGGATGTACCTATCCGTGACTTGATGAGCTCTCGTTTCTGCATGTGCAAATGCCTCTCTTTTACTAACAGCCAGCCTTGTTGCATAGCATACCCAGCTTAGTCAATATGCCTAGGTATACTCATTAAACTCCATAACAAACGAACAAACGAAAAAGCGTATTGTTGATTACAGAATCCAGATGCCATGTAATTTACCAGCCACTCCAAAGTCAGAGTATTCAGCTACCTACCTTTCTTCTCCGGTTTCAACATGACTCGAATCTTTGTGTGAAAAGATCCGAAACTATTTACGAGTACACAATAGACGAGGAATTTTGAATTTCCGGATGAACTCTCTAGCTTTCTCTTTAATCTAAATAATGTATCAATGAAATAATGGACTTACTAATGCTTCTCAATATACTGTGGAGGATAACATATATTATAGAATCAACTGTTAATTTTGGATTCTTTAAAAAAAAAGCAACGCAAACCATTCATTATCAACCTTCATTTGTCAAGCCATGCGTTATTTCCACCCCATCCCTACCAAACTCCCGCGCAACATTCACTGTCAAAGATCGACAGAAAGACAAACGAATGGTTACCAACAACCAGAAACTGCAAGGGCTGATGCACTAGATCTCCCAAGCGAAGTAACGAAGTGACATCGAGACCGGGTGATAGTTGCACCACCTTAGCCAATATCGGGAGGCTGCAGAAGAGCCTTTACTCGGCAATTTGAGCTTCTTTTTGAACCTGGGGCGAAGATATTTGAGTCATAGTCGTATTATTAGCTTCGATATCGGCAGCCCACAGTGCTGCACCAACTGAGAGTTGATTAGCATGGTTTTGAGAGTATAGCTGAGAGCAGGGGATAGTTACCTGTGTTTGTGAATGAGAAGAGAATCGATGCAATGGGTACGAGTTCAAGAAGTGTTGCGACGGTTCCGAATCTATTTGAAAATTAATTAAGTAAACTCTACAATGGTTGATCGTCTTGCTTTGTGATACCTGTCAAAGACGCATCTACAAAATAGATGCGCGCAGGGACAGGGCAAAAAGTGATAAAAGTACTACAGTTGCCAGGGTACAAATGCAATGCATTTACAGATGCAATGCAGATCCCGAAAGCCGTAGATTTGACCTCTGTGGCAATGATGGGTACTATGAAAAGATGGAAGAGGTGAAAAGGTGAAAAGCCAAACTCACGATGTATATGCCGCAGTATGTTCTTTTAACCACGCTTCTTTCTGTGCACCAGACCATCCCTTCAATTGGAAGTACTAAGTGTTCCGTCAGCTTGATGATTCATCGCCAGAAGATGGCCATAAAAACATACTCTTGAATGAACCCCCTCACCCCTCTGTCGTCCTTGCAAACCGACAAAGACTACCGTACCAATAACGGGAATAAGATTCAAAGGCAGATACATCAAGTATCTCACCAAACCTCCAAAACTATACTTGTCACCATATCCTTTCACAACCTTACCCAATTTTCTCATTGGGTCACCAAACGGTCCTGATTTGACCTCTCGTCCACCTTGCACGACAGTCGATTGACCTCTCGCCACCATCACTCCATCAAACGTATCAACAAGAGCATCTGCAATGAGGAAGTTCTTGGAGAGCATGGTGATAATTGTGCTAGATTCAGAAAGGGTCAAGATGCCTGCAGAGACTGCGGCGAGAGGACCATCAGTGAAGACCAGAATGGCTAGTTGTGGGAGATAGGTAAACATGAACATTAAAGTCACGACGACGGCGGACAAGGACAGGGTGGGTACGAGTTTCGCCAATAGAGGTTTCCATAGTGTGCGATGGGAGAGGAAGTAGACGATTCCCTATTTGATTGATTTGTTAGCTTGGAGTACAGTACAATAGAAGCAAGACGGAGGTGCGACAAAGGTACAATAGACAGAAATTGAGAGTGGCGAACCTTAATAGGATAGAGGTAAGATCCACTGATTGCAGCTGAGCGTGCCAATTCTCTCGCCTTATCGAAATCTTCCTTTCTATTGTTTGAAGATTCATTAGTGTCACGCAAATAGAAGAGGATGCTTCCGAATAAACCTACGCAACCTCCTTAGCTTTAGCACCTGCTTTTTCAATTGAGCTTGACATTTTGACAATATTTTCAACTTTGATCGTAGGGTAAATCCTTGGGTTTGATGTATTTCACAAAGAGGGATGTTAGATTGTAAGAGAGAGAGAGAGAAGAGGACGACAATGTTATCAAGAATTCATTCCTGGTAAGGAAAGGCATTGGAAGTCTTGAGAGCAGTGTCGTCATTTGATCCTTGGCAGGAACGCCCTCAGTCCATAAGCGGCGAAAGCGGCCGCTTACCCCGCGATGGCCCGAACCGAAACCCGCAAACTCAATTTTCAAGTCGTCAGATCCCGTCATGTTTCGACATTGCCGTCCGCTAACCCCAGCCTTACCTATACTTAGCCCAATAATAAGCTTCATTTCTTCCCCATTTGGAGCTCAGCCCCAGAGTCACTAGTACAGTAGGCGATATCGACATTCTCGACCCCGACCCCGACCCCGATTCTCGGTTCTCGTTGTTCTGTTGGAGACTTGGAGATGATAATCAGCTCCTCCATATTCGCTTCCTCACCGCTTGCACACGGCACAGATAGTGGCTTCGTTTTCATAAACTTCCAGATGTACGTACCTATGCATGGTAGTAAGATATGAATTGAGGTGCATGTTAATATCCAGGTACAGACAGATTCGTCTCACTCGGTGATCGGAACTCTTATCTATTACTATATACGACCTCGTGGAAAGTGCTTCACAAACAATATTGTCCTCATCGCACCTGCCGCTGGATGATGTCTAGATTGATCCCGTCAGGAAACAATCTTCAAGATAACTTCCAATCTATTTTGATCCGATGATGGTTATCTAGTGTTATCCCACTGGATGACTGTTACACAATGTTGTACTACACCAACACCATATATCGTCGATGATATGTCATCACCAACATTTCAACCTTTCTCGTCATAATAACTTTCATTAACTCATTTTCGCTATATACAATAGCGAGACTGAGACCTCTAATGACGAGCATCAAGGAAACGAGCCTCCACAAAGATCTAAACAATTTGGAAACCATGCTCAAGGTATCATATGATCTCCTTTCATTTCAACGCCTGAAACTCCAATGCTTATAACTCTTGTGTTTATCCCACCGTTATTTCAAACCCAAACTCCGACCATAAAAGGTGCATCGTGCTGAAAACGAGAGGATCGTGAAAAGGAAAATGTGTCAAACAAGACAGCAAGTACTGTTGAGTTCATACTCCGACAATGATATTCTCAATCTTCTCCTCGCCAACCTGCACTTTCTCTAGTGCTGCGGCCAATTCCTCTTGTTGTTTCTTTTGTTCCGTTTCGTACAAGTACTGTGCATACTTTGATCGTTTGTTATGAATTCCACACTCAGTCTTTTCGGTACCCTTCCATCTTCCAGCACGTTCATCTTCGCCTTCCTTTACTGGCTCTGTTGAATGCCAGTCCCCAACACTTTTGTATCCCCGATCCAACAAGTCGTTGTACGGAACATCGTTCTCCTTGATATATGTTTGCACCTCCTTGAAACTCCATCCTGCCAACGGATTGATCTTGATCATGCCAGCCTCATCCACCTCAACGATATCCAAACTTTCTCTCTTGGCACCTTGACTTCTTCTTCTACCAGTCAAGACCGCAGCAACATTCAGCTCACTGTATGCCCGTTGAGCAGGTTCGACTTTGGCAACCCAATCATACAAGTCGGCATTGACCTTCCATAATTCATTTCCATGTTTTCCCTCAAATTCTCCAACAGTAGAACATCCTTCGGGTTTATAAACATGCAAGTTGACGTTTGGATATTTATTCTTCGTCTTCTCTACCAACTCGAGCGTTTCGTTGAAGTGATACAAGGTATCGAGGAAGATAGCATCGATGCTCGGTAGTTCGGGTGTTTCCTTTTGGATTTTGCTCAACATATCAAGGGTGACCAGACCGGTCACTCCGAAAGCAGTAGTCTGGTAGAGGTTTGGGAAGGTCATTTTAGCCCATCGGAGGATTTCCATAGGTTGAAGGTTGTTGAGTGTTGAATTGATGAATTTAAGGTGAGCTTTGGTGAGGACGATTTGAGGAAGGGAACTACGAGAAGATGCTCCAGAAGCATATCCCGACTCGAGGTTCGAGGAAGACGATTCGCGGTGGACTCCCATTTTGTTTATATTTTTCGGTTGAGCGAAAGAAGAAAACTTTTTATTTGTGTTGAGAACAGTAAGTCGAGTGAAGATCAAGTAAACTTTTCTTAAAGCTTTTTGATTTTGGTTGTGTTTGGAAGAAAGAGGTATAAGTTATATGAAGCTGACGAGATGTTAAAGATCGAAGAATGAAAGTGATATCAAAAAAGCCCAGCAAGAAATGGCACAATTTTCGTCTCGATGATGTGATTGATACGCTTCTTCAATGAATTTCACAGGCTTGCAAGAGAATAATGATAAAGGGATATGATTCGAGACAATAGTATATTGTGTATATTATAAAGAGGTTCAGTATGATGACACAATACAAAGAAGTGAAGAGTGAAGAGTGAGGAGTATAAGAGTGAGGGGAAAGAGGAAGAGGAAGAGGAAGATGATTTGAGTATATACACTACGGTATATCCTCTTTCAAAGCAAAGGAAAAGTGGACCATCATCACACACAAGCACGACATTTCATTATTACAAAGAGGGAGAGGGAGACGGACTTATCATTACCTAGGTATGTTCAGAAGTGTTCAGAGCAGAAGACAAGACAAGTAATAGTAATCATGGGTTTCCTTTCTCTCATTACATTACAATTTACCAGTGCGGTCATCGAGGATTGGGATATATTGGCCTTATTTTGCCTTGGAATGGAAGAATTTTTGTTATGGCGTGATTGACGCTAGTAGGGATTATGGATTTCGTATCATAATATATATTTTTTTATGCTTGTTTGAACTTTGCAGTCTTTACTGGATATGGTAATTACCTAGGTAGTTGGAGGGTTTTGAAGGGGGGATTATGCAAGAGAAGAGAGGGAAAGGTTCTTTGTTCCTTTCTTGGTGAGGTTGCGGTACCTGGATATTGGGTCGGGTCAGGTCTTTTTTTGGGGGTGGGGGGGAAGGGGGGGATATTTTAAGGTGAGGTTGTTATACAGTAGTAATATTTTTATCACATATTTTCATTTATTCTTATATCATCATTCCTTTTCGTCTAATTCAATTCATCTCCTCCCTCACCAAACCAATACATGCTCACACGCCAGATTTCCCTAAATCGATAGATACCCTTATATAATATAAGCTACCGGTAGACGTCGATCAATCATCCATACTCGGTAATCGGGTAGCCTTCTCATTTGACCCCTGCCAATTACAATTTTACGAGGGGTCCCCTTCAATTGTGTCATCGCTTATTAAAAGCACGACATTTCACGTGATGTGTGGGATGTGATAACTTTGGAGTGATGTTTGATGGGATGCTTACAAATTAATTTTTTAGGGGGTGCACCGGTAGTACCGGTACAAGGTTTTTGATGCGTGAATCGTTTGGGTGGGAGTGGGAGCGGGATATGGGCGGTGTCCGGTGTGCAGTGTGCGGTGTGGGTTTCCGATGTACTCGAGTAGGTACGGAAGGGTCGGAGGACAGGTGTAGGTACGGTACTTGTACCGGTAGTGTCGTACTATAGCTAGGAGGGGGGGGGGGGGGGTGAACAGTGGATGGATGCTGATTTAGTGGGAAGAGGAGAGAGGAGTAGAGGAGAGGAGAGAAGAGCAGAGAGCTCGAGGCTGGTACGGTTGCATTGGATACTGGTATCATTTTTTGGGGGGGAGGGGGAGTGTCATATGCAGTCTCAGCGGGGTTGGTATGACCATACTCAGACTCAATGTAGAGCGTAGGTTGGTTGGTCATCATGCATCTAAGAACATCACTACCTCACTACTATCTTTACACCAATAAATATCAGTCGGTACTGTAGTGTGGGTACTGGAAGTTTATTGTGCTTATTGTCAGAGATACATCTACCGGTATAGTGAGCAACTACAACACCGGCGCGATCCGCACTACTGTATATATTGATGCTAGCTAGGTACGAGTAGATCAATTAGACGATTGACATCTACGAAGACTGTATATTTATTTCCTATGTTATATCTCTTCAGACTTCATGTCTCTTCACCTGCCCCCTTCCCAGTACAACGCAACGAACTTTGACGAGTACGATCAGTCAACGGTGCTCTTAGTACAAGTAGTACTAGTACTAGTCAAAAGCCACCAGTATTGTATCTTCTGGTACCAGTCAGTGTCTGCAAACTTTTATAGTCAGTCAACGGTGCTCTTAGTACATAGTAGTACTCGAGTACTAGTACCGGTGTTGTATCATCATATCTCTATACTTGTATCTCTGACTCTATCTATTCTTTGTATATTCATTATATTCACCACTATGGTTGGTTACTTGTACATCCCACTATATACAACCGCATCATACCATACATACATACATACATACATACATTGAAGAAGAATTGCCTATATGGGCATTCCTTTCCTTTCACTTCCGCTCTGCTCCTGCTCGCTTTGCAATATACATATACACACCACAGACTTTGTCACATCGCTAGCAGAATCTTCTTACACTTGTATATCGTTCTAGTTTCTAAGACATCAATATAGTTATTCAAATCCCACTACCCAATCTCTACTCTCCACTCTCTACTCTCTCCCCTACCAGTTATTTTCTCGACGGAAGATTTTGAGGCTTAGATTAGCCGGTCGGTATTTCAGCTACATACTACGTACACTAGTGAACTGGCGGCGCATTTGATTGTATCTTATGGCAATTGCTTGTTCTTCGTTGAAATGGTTATACTCCTCAGCGCCGACTGATAATAACATAATTGTTGAAATATCACAAAGATCATAATAGGTATAACAGTAGTAATATTATATATATATATTCTTAAAGGTATTCTAATAGTATTGGATATATGTATAAATGTGTAAAGTATATGTATATAGACAATATTATATAAACTATATCATATAACCTTGTATAACTTTATATTATACTTCCAATATTCTTCTATTGATTAGAATAACCAACTACGAAATGCTATCAGGCTATATGTCTAAATCCTATTC